>CM053610.1:111222459-111248645 GCA_028646535.1 Procyon lotor
AGGAGCACAGAATTTTAGAGCTAGAGGAGGGTTTGGGGAATAAGAAACAGGTTTCCGGACCTGCATCAGGGCAGACAATTGGTAGCAGAGAAAGATCTAGAAGGGTCTAGAAAAGTCTAGGAAGAGAAAATGCTGACTAGCTGTCATTTCAGCAGTAGGCCTGGAAACACTTCTTGAGGCAGTATTGCCACTCCTCGCTGCACAGCCTTCTGCTGTGGGTGTCAGGGATGCTGAGAAAATGGAAAGCCTCTCCTGCCCAGGGCAGTGGGGGCTGACCTCCAGAGCAGCTGTCAGACCCAATTCCCCAGGGATCAGAACAGCCTAAGAAAGGAATCGACACGTAGGGATCAGGCCACATTTTCTCAGATGTCAATTTTTCATAGAACATGTCCTAGGATTTGGTAACACTTGATGCAACATGATTTTACTCTCCTTCGTTCTTCTGGGAAAGCACAGAAATGTTCACTGTGAACCCATTTTACAGATAAGAAAGCCAAAGGTTAGTTTTCATTTTCAAAGGCGGTGCGCTGCCCAGGACCTGGTGACCAGGGCTGCCTTTCTGTGATTACAGCCACATCCCATGTGCAGCTAAATGTCACTAACAAAGCATTCCTTTCGTGCCCAGGGAAGGGGTAAGGGAGTAGCAACAGAATCCAGAGCACCCAATTTCTAGCTCACGGTGCCAATCTGCCGATGAAGAATCCTCAAAGTGTGACCGCGGGGACTCCTATGAAAATGCGTGAAAAAGGCAGTTGACACACCACATCACCATTGCACGAAGTGTCCACAGGCCCCGAGAATCTGAAACCTTCTACGCGGGCAGCGAGATCAAGCGGTTGGCCCCGGGTCTGTGTCCCGGTCATGGCCTGGCCCACATAGACTGTTTTCCTCATCTACCCCCTCTGCATTCTGTTTCAATCAAATGAGAACATTGGTTAAACGACACGTTTTCAGTTGCACCAAAACTAGGGGTTATGATTTTAAAACACCCAAATAAACAAATTATGGCAAATCCCTGTGGTGTAACACTAGTGGAATAGTCAACGGGGAGGTCCAGAGATATGAAGAGAGGGGCGCCTGGGTGGCTCAGTCAATTGAGCGAGCATCCAACTCTTGATTTCAGCTCAGGTCATGATCTCAGGGTTGTGAGATCGAGCCCCACATTGGGCTCTGTGCTGGGCATAGAGCCTGCTTAAGATTCTCTCTCTGCCTCTCTCCCCCATAAAAAACAAAACAAAACAAAAAAAAATTACTGGAGTCTACCTCCAGCTGACGTGGGGCCTGAACATCTTCATTTTCAGCATAAAGTAAGCGCTATTACTATCTCTGGGTGTTTGAAGATTTCTTGGGACCTCTTCTACCGCAGCTTTTCCTGAGCGCTGGGCATGGATCCTGCTTGGGATTCTCTGTCCCCCTCTACCCCAGCCCCACTCACGTGAGCCTTCTTGCTCTCGCTCAAATAAATAAGTATTCTTAAAAAAAAAAGATATGAAGAGAAATGCAAGTTACAAAATATGTATAACATGTCACCTTTATTACGCATGCGTATCTGCAGAACAAAATTAGATTTATCTACTGCAAATACAACATAACATCGAAGTGGCATTCTCTAAATGGTGTCATTACTGGGGATTGGTATTTTCTTTTTCGTGCTTTTCAAAGACCCGTCTGTCTTTTCCAGTGATTATGTACCAGATTGGTAACACTTAGAAAAATACATGACTTTTAGACTTTAAACTGTCCTCATACACACACTTTTGGTGGGAATGGGAGTAATTCCTTGCAGAGGTGATGCGGGCATATCCGCAGAAGTTCACATCCAAATCCTCTTCGACCCAGCTTTTCAATGTGTAATTATGCCACTCCCACGTGAGCACAAAGAAACAGAAAAAAGGACCATCACTGCAGCATTGTTTGTAATAGCAGAAGACTAGAAAACTTCAATGTCCATCAATAGGGAAATACTGGCAAACCAGGGCACCTCTAGTCCAGCTAATTACAACCCAGCAGAAAAACCTAGTTAGCGACTGACACCGAATGTCTAAGATACGTGATTAGGTGAGAAAAGCAAGGTGGATAGACATTATCATTTGTTGTCAACCTGCTTTCCAGAATATATTTATATTCGATGGTACACGTACAGGCTGTGTCCAGAAGGTACCCCCAAAAATGATTAAACAGTGTTGCCACAAAACAGAAGTGACGGAACAGGAAAGGGGAAACCAGACGAGAGGGAAACTTCTTGGCAATGAATAGCCTTTCATCTGTACTTCAAATTGTTCAATGTGCTTGTAGGACTATACACACAAAACCAAACCAAGAACCTTAAAATGTCAAAGCCGGGGGGGAAATGGCTCAATTACTTTTCTGCGAGTTTTAGTACCTTATGCCATATACTTCTTCATTTTGAAGGCGACCCCCGAAAAAACACTGCCTCCAGCAAAAACAAACAAACAAACAAACAAAACTACTTGAGGGACCCCAAGTTCTGCTGTTGATCTGGTGCCCTTCTGTGACTTCTAGGACCAGGTCTGGACAAGTATGGGATCAGCCCAAGCAAGAGCACTATGTCCTTTGACAACAATGTCCAATTCTCACTTGTATGCAGTAAATAAGAAATAGTTTACCTTTCAGCAAAGGTATCGAGTTTCCCCAGCTCATCGGAGAGGCCAACAAGGGAATCCAAGGTCCCCACCTAGAAAGATCGTAAAGAAGTTAGAGGCTCACACTTTAAGGCAGGGAAGGATGAGTTCACTTTCAACGACACTGCGAAGAATTCTCTAACCTCCATCTCCCTTAGTTATTCTTGGTCAATGGCCAAACTGGAAACTGGGAAGGGCTGTCAAGAGAATCAGTGGGTTGGGGACATTTTTAAATTTTTAATGATTATTATATTATTTTTGCCAACAGGATAAGCTGCCCTATTTCCACCATAGGAAGGAGTGAGCTCTATGTCATTGTGAGACCCCGGCTCATTTTCTTCTTAGAATGGCGGTCTGCTAGTCATGAGATTAATCCTCATAGCTGAGGAGATGAACCAGAAGGCAAGTTAAGGAAGCTGTCACCTGGGGCACCACGGTGGCTCAGTCACTTAAGCATCTGTCTCTGGCTCAGGTCGTGCAAGATTCTAGAATCCTGGATGAGCACCACCTAGGGCTCCCTGCTCAGCAAGAAGCCAAGAAGTCTGCTTTTCCCTCTCCCTCTGCTCCCCCCATCTCAAATAAAACTCTTAAAAAAAAAAAAAAAGAAATTGCTGTTTCTAAAGCCTTTCTTCTTCAAGATGTCCAACCAACCCCGTCTCTATTACTAACAATGACCTTGGGGGCACAAAGGACCAACTCTCCCTCCCACCTCTTCATTCATGCAAGTCCTTTTCTTTTCCCATTGCTTGTAATGATTTGCTTCTTAAAGCGAAAATTATTGGAGTCCAAAAGTGTATTTAAACGTCTAGTCCACAGACCCAGAAGGAAAGGCTTTGTTTTCATGTCACCAACCACCAGGCAGACATTAAAAAGCAATCAGGATTAACGCTGTGTGACAACTATACTTTCATAAAAGGATACTTTTTAAAAATACTTTAAGAAAGTTAATTAGGAAATGAGGCCCGCACATCTCTAGTAAGTGAAGCCGCTTCTTTTCAAGCAATTTGATGTCAAGCATCTCTGGGGAGGGTCCTGTCTCTTCCCTTTGCTCCCTCCCCTCCAACACGCTGCCTTACAGAGTAAGCGGTGGGGCGCTCGCTGATTACCTAACCTTCACCGCGGGGGTCACGGGACAAACGGGAAGGTTTGAAACAGGCAGCAAAACACGGGGGGTTCAGAAACAGGTGCTGCCACTTACCAGATCTGCAGCCCTGGTCTCCTCTCTCCGCCCTTCCTGATCTATACCTCGGGACTGGAAGCTTCCAGGTGATGCATTTCAAGTGGCTGGGCCCCAGCTTACTGCTCAGTGAGCACCAGCAAATACAGTAGCACCCCCAGTGACTACGGTGCTGAGGGTGCAGCAGCTCTTAGCGCAGATGGCAGACTGAGGTTTGAAAAACTAGATGGCAGTTTTCGAGAAGAGCTGCCCCTGATCAGTTGGGGCCAACCCTCCAGCAGCCACAATGCATTTGCACAGATGTCATCGAGAAATGCCTCAAGCACCTTCCTTTTGAAACTTACCCTCTTGGGAAGCATGGCAACAATTCCACCCTTCTGAAGCAAAAGGACTGTATACGCCTTGCTCCTCTTTCCCATTTCATTTTAACTTTGTTCTCCACGGCAAAAGCCCTTAGAGTCTCCTGCCCCCCACCTCTTTGCTGTCACATCTCTCTGCCCTCTGCCCACCTATCAACAAATTCCCTTCCTGCCTCCCCACCAGAACCAGAAGGATCCTGAAATTTCCCGCCCTGCTCCAGGTCTAGAGTACTACCAAGGTGGATGCTCCCGAAGCCGGCACACTTAAACAGTACTGGCGGTCCTCCCCACCACGCCCATCCCTCCCAGTTCATTCTGTCCTGTGTCTGTAAGTCCATAGGAATCACAACCAACTTTGGGCTGTGGCACGAAGTCCCATCCAGACCACAGACTTGCCCTGTTCATCCTCAGCCCCAGGCTGAGGATCAGCATTGCTGTCTTTGCCCTGTTATCTTCTCCTTGGCTTCCCAGAAGACACCCACCCGCCCTAGCCCATCACGTCCTTCCTCCGCTCCAGGAATTTTTACCTTGAAGTCAGGAATCGAGAATTTGGTGTTATAAGACAGGTTGGACTTGGAGGTGACGGTGTTCATCCTCTCCAGAGCTTGTAAATTTTCCTGGTCGCCAGGGGCAGAAATTAACCAAAACTCCGACATGCTTCCGCCTCCTTTTATCCAGCTACTGACCAGAACTACCTACGGCAACCCACACAAACAGAAACAGGAGGAGACAAGTGTCAAATATCTCTACTCCTTCACCACTCGCTTCCCTCAGAATTAATCTTCTCCGAGAGGTGTTGCTTTTACATTGCCCATTCTTTCCCACTCCCCGCCCCTTCGACCTTCCAATTCAGATTCTCTCCTTCCAAGGACACCATAGGCTGTTTCTTATCTCGACTCGGAAAGCCTGCAGGGCTCCACGAAGACTCCTGAGCTATCCCCGGGGTGGTTCTGCCTGGTTTTAAAGGCTTGGGGGAGAGGCTTGGGGAGAGCCAGATTCCCGTTCCTTGGGCTCCCCGCTCTCCTGACACCATAACGCAAACGGGGGACGGTGGGCACAGCAAGCCCAGCGTGGGGCCCTGAAAGAGTTTCCTCCTTCCCACCTGGTACTTTCAGGGACACAGGATGGGGTGAAGGCGGGAATGAGATAAGGAGGCAATTTCACAACAGGAGCTCGGAGAAACCCCAGATCTTAACTGACCAACCTTGAGAATAGTGCTAGCCTTAAAAACAGACAGGAACTCCTCTTTTTCCCAAATAAGAAGAAAAAACGGTGGTGGGAGAACTACTGAAGTTTTTCCCCAAGACCAGGTGTCCACTCTGCAGAGGTGGGTCACGCACTGGGCCTGGCAGTTTCTGTCCAGCGTCTGCAGCTTCCAAAGGCGATTAGTTCTGCCCATTCAAACGTGCACACACCCACACCTCGCTCCCCTCCGCCGGTTCCTCCCTTCCCAGCGCCTGCCACAGCGCCGCGACGACTAGGGGGGAAAACAGGCCAGAGACCCGTCCTGGAAGCTCTTCTTTTTGCCTCCCATCTCTCTCCACTCCGAGATCCCCTTAGTCCCTTCTAATCCCTAATCCCGCGCACTAGCAATGCAGTCCCTCTCGGTCCCGACTGCTGATGGCTCGGCGACAAACCGGCCCCACGCGCAGAAGCTGCGGAGATGCCACCCGCCCGGGACAGCGCGGCCCCGGGACAGCGCGCGCGGAGATGCGGGCGCGCGGGGCGGCTCGCGTGGCCCTCGGCTCGCGCCTCTCGCGCCGCCGCCCCGCGTCCCCGACCCTGCGGCGCGTCCTTACCGGGAGCCGGCGGCCGCGCGGGCTTGCAGCGGGCAGGCGCTGGGCCGGAGCGCACGGCCGGCTCCCGGGAGGCAGCGGCTTCTGCGCGGCGCCCCGCCCCGGGCTTTTATCCGGAGCGGGGAGGCTGCCCCCGCCCGCCCCCTCGGACATTTGCATACGGGGCCGCCCGCCTCCCGCCGTGGCTGGGCTGTGGCCGCTGTGCTCGGCCCCGGGTCCACCCCTGGGGGGGGCTCGGGGGGGGTCCTGGCGGGATTCTGAGGACCATCGGGCGGGGGTAGGGGGGCCTCCAGCCCGCGACGTTGCAGAGCGCACGGGACGGGAACGACCGAGAGGAGCGGGCGAGGCGAAGTCCTCGAGCCGGGAACGCCCGCCCCCCGCGGCCGCCGCCTCGCTCTCCACCCCCACCCTGCAGTGACCCGGCACCGGGGCTCGGGAATCGTCGGGCAAGAGCACTGATCTGTGGGAAGAAGCGCTACGGGTCCACCTATGTTTTTGGAATGCACCTGGGCAGAGGACCAAGCCTTCCTGTCCGTGTGGGCGTGAGCGTGCCTGGGTTGCCGAGGAAACTCCTCGGGCCCCACGCGCCCACCCCACCTTACCCCCCTTCGAAATTGCCCTGGATGCAGGAGGGATTTAAAATGTAGGGTCTCACTACCGCGATGTGGATTCATGATCCGTGCTGTTTGAAAAAAGAGAGGGAAACCCCAGAAATTAGCCTGGGAATGTTAAAAAAACAAAAGCCCTGAGAATTCATTTTTCCCTGGAGTAAGAGGAGGAAACGTGAGCGTAGCCTTCCCTGGGGACGATGTTTTCAGTGGTTTCTGGGAAAGATAAAAATCTCAGAATTATCTTTGGGGGGGGATGTTGAATTCCTTGAGAAACGAGTTCCCCCTTACCAGATAAAACTAGTGAGACTACCCCCCTATTGCCGAGAATGCTTTCGGATCTTTGGAGAGAAAGGTAAGAACGCCAGATACCAGGATGGGAAGGCTCAGACGCAGTCCGGAAAGTTGGCTTGTAAAGGTCACAACATGTCACGCTGCAATCCTACTGTGGGTTCGGAATTAGCAGTTTGGAACTCCCAGCACCTGCACAGTGCCTCATCGTTATTGGGACACTCGTGTGCATTAGTCAGTCCTTGCAACATCTTCCTGAGGGAGGACACCTGAAACCAAGGGATGAGGAAACTCGATGTGTGCAGGGAGGTAAGAATGGTAATTCCAGAGAAGGAGTGGCCGCGTGGACCTTCAGCCCCGGGTCTCCAATCTTGTACTTGACCCAGTAATGTCGACTTTCCAGGTAGGCAAAACAGAATCGTAGAGCTGGGCGCAAGTCCAATTACAAATAAGGGTAGGGATGCCCCCAGAAGTTACAGGAATTGCTGGGTGTCATGTCACTGGTGAATGGCAGAGCAATGAGGGGACTTAGGCCTGGGATCCAAGGGTCCTTTGCCCTGCTCCCAGCCAGCCTGCAGGAGAATGTGTGCTTTCCATTTCAGACAATGTCTTTCTTCAATATTCCAAGCCATCACCTCAGCTGCTCAGACGCTGGGCAACACATTTAGAAGTTTCCCCAACTTTGCTGATGGCACCATTCTTTCTATAAATATGGCTTCCTCTAACAACATTGTTTTATGAAATATAAGAAGAGTTGGACACACACACAAAAATCTAGACATCTGATTAAGAAGTTATTGGGGACCTACGCTGTTTCTTGTCTTACTTAAATTCTTCCTACTCCGAATCTAAAATCTTTCTGATTATCATACATCTTGAGCTTCTTGTTACCTGTTGGAATGTGTGATCGTTGGTGGCTATTGCTTTGGAGGTAACTTGGTTGTTTTCAACTAACATTTTTCTGCTTATAAAGGTAATTCTGTGCTGCTTAGAGAGAATTTGGAAAACACAGAAAAGTGTAAAAGAGAAAGTAAAAAAAATCACCTGTATTTCCCCAGTCTGAAAATAACCACTAGTAACATCTCTCTTTGTTACTTTTTAATGCATATTCATATATACAGACTTGGGCTTTGGGGCAGGATTGACATTAGATATTATTCATAAGGTTTGGCATCCTTCTTTTGACTGTTTTTTCAAGATCAAAAAATTATCAAGCCTATCTTATCAGTGAAGGATAATCCAATGTCATCAGCAATTTCCTGCGGCTCAGAACCAGAATCAGATACATTTGATTTCAAAGGCAAATAAAGAGATCTTGTTGGAGAACTTACATCTTAAAGAAAAGGAAGAAGAAAAAAAAAAAAACAGAGAGAGGGAGGGAGAGAGATGAAAACAGCACTGTCTTGCCCTAAGGGTCTTTCGATCTGCAGTTTTCAAAGGCAACATCTGTACTCATGAGTTTTGAACGGGCTTGTGTTATTCTTTAAAGTCTCCCTACAATCAATCAGCCTTTACCAAGGAGAAATAAGGAGAAATCCACCAAAAATCGTGGAGCCCCATCCATTGGTATATCTGGAGAATACAAAACAGCATTTCCACCCTATAAGGAAAGTGGTTCCTTTTCACAAGTCAGCCCGAAGCAGCATTTAACAACCCAAGTTCATTTCCTCCACCTGTCCCCACCCTCCCCAAGTCTCTGAAATCTACACCTAAATGACTGCAAGTTTACGTGCCCCAACCGACCACTGCTTTGAAAATACCCACAGGTTATGCAAAGCGCTTCATGGACACAACCCTGAAAGAACCCAGGTTATAAAGAATAAAATCTCTTCCTGGGAATAAAGGCGAGGGAGGAAATGCTACCCCCTGGAATAATCTCCAGCTTATTATGAACTTGGCTTTGGTGACGTAGTCCAGAAAGGTTTCTGCAGTTGGCGCTGGTGATGTGTTGAGCCAGTTGAAGTCTATGCAAAATGGAACCGTCCCGTCGAGTTTGGGAACCAGAAGGACCAGGCTGGCCTACTTGGTCTGCTGTTCCTCAGCCTCTCCCGGATGGTGCCCTTTGGATCTCTTTGTTACTTGGAGGAGAGAGTCCTCAGAGGACGCTCCTTACAATTAGCATGGGCACAGATGGTGTACAATTAGCCCATCCTGCAGATGGGCTCCGGTGGATTTTCCTAGGCTTATCCGAGAAGAAGCCGGGGAAGTTTCTCTATAAGGACAGCTCTCTGGTGGAAAGAAATATAAGCGGAGTTGTCTACTGAGTCAGTAGGGTGTTGGGGAAACAGAGTAGTCTTTAGTATCGGGCAATTGGATGAGTTGCTTAGCCTTGCTGAGCTGCGGATTTCCCATCTGAAGATGGGACAATGAAGCCCATCTTTCAGGCTTGTCCTGCAGGGGAGAGAGAATAGCTCATGAATGTTCCCTTCGCTTCCTGCTCCCTCTCTTCTCTGGGATCCTCTGTAGCGTTTTGCGCCTTAACTGTGGGCCATTATAATAATGCCTCAGTGATGCCCAGCATCTTTCTCCATGGGCCCAAAGTCCTTTGATCTACGTTTTCCCATTCAGTCAATACCCTTGTGATTTAAGGACAACCATCACGATGGCTTTCCCTCTTTGCTTGGACAAACCGAGGCTGTGAATTCTCATGATTTATTTGCTCAAGTGTACAGAGTTAAGGAGAATGCTCATTTAAGGGATGATTGTCGTTTGTTTTGTTTTGTTCCAGGATCTGCAAGCAGTGGGGGGAGGGGGGTGGGATGCAAAAATAAATCAATTTTCAAGCTAGTGATAGAGAAAAGCAAGTGTGGTAAACAGAATTTTAAGTAGTCCTAGCTCACTAAGGTATGAACACAAACCCCGGAGCAGGATGTGAGATGTGCATAACGTGAGGCGTAAGCACTCAAGAATGCCATGGTCCTTGTTTCACAGATGAAGAAACAGGCCCGAGGAGATTAAGTGATCGGATCCAGAGCACAGTTAATGGTAGACCTGGAACTTGAACTTCATTCTTCTACCTCTGAGTGCGTATTGCTCAACCAGATCTAAGCTTCCCTCCGCTGCCCTGTCCAAGGGACGAGTTGCTAGCCCTCCATCCGTGACTCCCTTCCTGACTCTTCCACTCGTTCGCTGAGTGAACTTGGACAAGTCACTTGACTTTGGGGGGCTCTAAAACAGGGTGTAAAACATACCTGTCTTCTACTGTTTTTCTGGGGATTCCATGATATGGCACAGTGACGGGCCCCTATTAAGTACCTGGTCCAGGTGTGCTCTGAGTATTAGCTTCCTTAGACACTCTTTGCTTCTTTTCCTTCTTTTGTCTCTCCTTTCCAGGTGCCTTTCCCACACCCCACCCCCTCGCAGGGTTCTTTTGGAAGATACTAATT
This sequence comes from Procyon lotor, assembly GCA_028646535.1. Lineage (NCBI taxonomy): Eukaryota > Metazoa > Chordata > Mammalia > Carnivora > Procyonidae > Procyon > Procyon lotor. The sequence goes on from CM053610.1 coordinate 111,232,719, forward strand.
CTGCCCTGTTGTAAACACATGGCTCATTTGTCACTCATGCGTTCAGTCACTTCAAACACATCTTTGATGTAGTTAGCCTTGGACAAAAGAGAGCACAGCAAGTGCCTCGGGGAGAAGCTGTAGAGAAGAGCTTTGGGTTCTGGCTTTGGAACGAAGAGGATCTGACCTCCCGTCCCGTTTCTGGCGTTTATTAACTTGCCACATACCCAATCTCCTTGTGCTCCACTTTCCTAGCCTAGAAAATGGGGACTTCAAGGTCTAGTTAGAGAGTTATGATAAAAATGGAAAGAAGAGGGCACTTTGGTGGCTCAGTTGGTGGGGCGTCTGCCTTTGGCTCAGGTCATGATCCCAGGGTCGTGGGATCGAGTCCCGCTTTGGGATCCCTGCTTAGTGGGGAGTCTGCTTCTCCCTCTCTATCTGCTTCTCCTCCCAGCTCATGCTCTCTCTCTGTCTCTGTCTCTGTCTCTGTCTCTCTCAAATAAATAAAATCTTAAAAAAAAAAAAAAATGGAAAGAGAATGTGTGCAAATATTCCGATGCGCCCAGCCTCAGTGTGCTTGTGTTTTCACTCTAGGTCAGAGGTTTCTGCCTCACTCACTGTCACGTTCTTGGTGTTGAGTACATGTTCAGGGAATATTTTTTTGCATAACCCAATGCAAGGAGCTCAGATGCTCGAGACTGCTTGGAGAATCAGGGGAAGCCGAGTGAGAATTTTTTTTGCTCTTCTTAAATCTATTCTGTTTCAGAAATTTTAAATGATTTGACAAGGTCATGAAGATAGACCTCTGTGTGTGACTAGCAGCTCTGTATGTTAAGCATTGGTGACATCCACAGTCATTTAATCGTATTTATGAGACTGAAAATTAGAGACACCATCCATGCCCAACAAAGTGGGATTGGGTAAACTAATAATGGTATGATCGTGGTGCCATTGAAAATGTTTTAGAGGAGGGATGCCTGGGTGGCTCAGTTGGTTAAGCATCTGCCTTCAGCTCAGGTCATGATCCCAGGGTCCTGGGATCGAGTACCACATGGAGGCTCTTTGCTCAGCAGGGAGCCTGCTTCTCCCCCTGCCAGCCGCTCCCCTTGCTTGTGCTCTCTCTCTCTCTCTCTCTCTCTCTGACAAATAAATAAAATATTAAAAAAAAAAAAAGAAAATGTTTTAGAGGAATAGTGACATCGTTAAGATTCCAACTTTGTAAGAAATAATATGTAAATGTAACAAGTAACTGTGTCTATATCCATCTTAACAGGAAATAAATCAAGATGTTAGAAGTTATTGCCAGAAAATGGGATGGTAGGTGTGTCTTTTCCTTTAATCTTTGTATTTTCAACTTTTTCATAATAAACAAGTCATTTTTTAAAAGATTGTATTTATTTATTTAGAGAGAGAGACAGCACATGTACACACACATGTGTGAGGAGGGCCAGAGGGACTCTCAAGCTGATGACAGGGTTCGATCTCACCACCCTGAGATCAGGACCTGAGCCAAAACCAAGAGTCAGATACTTAAGTGACTGAGCCACCCAGGTGCCCCTATATAATTAATTCTTAAACTCAAGAACAATACTGAATGATAGTAAAATTGACAGCCATCTAGACCCCCAGATGGGAACCACTAAAATGCAATAATGTCTCTATACATTCTACCTCCTGTTCCAAGCTCTGAAATCTACCATCTTTTACTTGTCCTGCCTACCTAGCTCTTACGCTCAAATAGTCAAGGAGAGACAGACTTCTTCTGTTTCTTTTTCCTTGTCCTAACACTTGTTTGTACATTTGAATATTCCCCTCCTCTGTGCCTGGACACGGCAGATCAGCGGCAATGCTTTATTCTAAGAGGCCAAGTATATAAGGCAATTAGAGAACTTTGCATCAAGTACATAGTCTTGCTTTTTATTATTCAGCCTTGTATAACGATTAGCTATTTATTAGCCTCTTCATAGCTAAATTTTAAGTGCCCTGAATTACTTTTTCCTGACTTGACTTATTTTATTTTACTTTACTTTATCTTATTTTACATTTTATTTTATTTTATTTTATTTTATTTTATTTTATTTTATTTTATTTTATTTTATTTTATTTTATTTTATTTTATTTTATTTTATTTTATTGTCTTTCACCTCTCTGAGGAACCTACAATGGGCCTGGCATATAGCAAACATTCAAAGGTTATTAAGTTAAGCAAATATTTGTTACCACCAAAAAAATTTTAAAAAGGCTCTCCTAGCTTTATTACAATCATTTAAAAACACGAGGTGGAATGTTTCCATGTATTCTGTTCTTCAACCATTCCTCCAAGTAGCTCCATAATAGCCAGTCCCAAGCGTGCCCTATGGGTTCTCCCTCCAGAGTGCACCTTGAACTCGTGCACTTTTCTTCTCATCCTTTCCCTGTTCTGGGCTCTGATCACCTTGGCTCCCATCTCCTGTAGTGGTTGAATCATGCTCCCCTCCCCCATTCATGTCCACCCAGAATCTCAGAATGGATCTTATTTGGAAAAGGGGTCTTTGCAGATGTAACTAGTGAAGGATATCAAAATGAAATCATATTGAATTTAGGGTTGGCTCTAAATCTAATAACCAGGATCTTATAAGAAGAGGAGAGGAAACAGAAACCCACAGGGAAGAAGACCAGGAAATCCAAGGAGGATGGAGGATATCTGGGGCCACCAGGAAGCAGGGAGAAACAAGGAAAGATCCTCCCTAAAGACTTCAAAGGGAGCATAACCCTGCTGATGCCTTGGCTTGGAGCTTCTAGGCTTTAGAACGTGAGAGAACAGATCTCTGTTGTTCAGCCTCCCAGTTTGCTAAGGCAGCCCTAGTCTTTATATGTTAAACATACGTTGAACATATATCTGTATGTTGAACTAATACATCTCTCTACAACCCAGAACTGTGGTTTCTAACGTATCACATGACGCCTCTGCTCGAAATCCTCCAATCATTTCCCATTGCTCTTAAGACAAACTCTAAATAAAGCCCCGTTTCTCACACAGAGGAAAGAAGATACAAATATGGAAAAGGAGACCAGAACAAACCCTGTGTTGCTGGATTGGGACTGCAGGGGTCAGTAATGAGCTCATAGATTTTTAAGGTGAATGGGTGAGTGGATGGATGGATGGATGGATGGACAGAAAGACAGATAGATACTTTCCTACCTCTGTTCATTGCGAGAGCCTAGAGGCAATGATTTACCAGTAGCACTGAGAACATCAATAGCCTAGATCTTGATTTCTAAATACCACTGTCCTCTAAAAGGAACCAAGGAACCTAGGGAACCAGGGAGACATGGGTAGTTCCAGAGCTGGGGTGAGTAAAGGGACATAATGTCTTCAACTTACTTTTGAACTGTTCAAAATAATAACGTATATATTACCTAGGTAGATATATGTGTCTCTCTCTTTTTACTAGAGTCTCACCACATGTCTGTTTCTGTGGAAATTCCTTGTGCTATTTTCGTTACTTTTCTGTCATTTTGAAATTATATTAAAATAAAAAGAAAATCTCCCTTCAGAGGCTGCAGGAAGTGTTCCCCACCTCAGCTCACAGCCTGGCCCCCCTCAAGGCCGACATACCTCTAGCCCTGTTCACTCAGTCACCACAGGAAGCCGCAGCAGCCCCCAGGTCACTGTTTCCATTTCACCCCTTCTTCTGTCCATCTTCCTATCTCTCCTCAAGCCCTCAGCCCCTGGACCTGTGCCCTCTGCAACTCACAACCCTCACCAGCAAATGCCTGGTGTTCCAACTTCTTTCACTCTCCCTTACCTTTGTGTGCTGACCTCAACCTGGCTTTCCCTGAGGCCACTATTTTCCTCACAGCTCTCTCAAGTGGAGGCTGCTTTTCACCCCCACACCTACTAGCACTGGGTCTCCAGTGGAAAGTACCCTTCTCGGGGTGCCTGGGTGGCTCAGTCGTTAAGCGTCTGCCTTCGGCCCAGGTCAGATCCCAGGGGCCTGGGATCGAGCCCCGCATCGGGTTCCCTGCTCGGCAGGAAGCCTGCTTCTCCCACTACCATTCCCTCTGCTTGTGTTCCCTCTCTCGCTGTGTTTCTGTCAAAAAAATTAAAAAAAAAAAGAAAGTACCCTTCTTGCTCCTTCTACCTCCATCACCCCTAACACCTCTCCTCACATTTGAATCTCTGCCATCTCCTCCAGTGGAACTTCTCTGCGTCCAGTGGAAAGGAAACATTTTCTAACTGTGCTGCCTTCTTTATGTGGCAGTCACTGGCCTTGTGATTAGTGACCCTAAGGAGTGGAATTTTACATTTTATTTAATTTGTATTAATTTAAATTTGACTAGTCACACATGGAGGGGGGCCGCCATATTGGACAGTTCAGCTTAGACATACCACCCACTTCTGCTTACTATGGTAAGACCCCCAAGGCACCCGCTCTTATTCCTCAAAGACTTTAGTTCCTCATACATTCTTTCTCTTAAGGCTTGGTGTTGGCACCATATACTGAAATGATTCTGGCCACACCCTGGTCTCTTACTTCTTTGAACCCTTCTCCTTCAGTGATGGTGTCCATCTGCCTCTTACTCCTGCGGTCTTAGCCTTTAATATTACCACTGACTGGGACCCCTCCCTGGTCTCAATACCCTGTGTGGGCTCTCTGACTACTGCCAAATCCAAAAATAAAGGGATTGATCTTCACCTATTGCCCAAAGAGAATGAGATCTTCCCTGCCTCTCTTTCCTTTTAGTAGAACATTTGCTGGAGAAAAGTATGTTTGTAAACCCTACCTCTATCCTTTTGACATCTATATAAATCTTTTTTAAAACTACAAAAGCCTCTGGCCAACATTACAACCCAGAGAGGTCTTCCTTAAGGCCCCAGGAACCACCTCTTTGAAGTGTAAACATCAAGGACCAAACCGTTCTGTTACTGCTTGTCATAGAAATATGAGCAGTTTTCTTTTTTCTTTTGATAAAGGCAGTTAGCCAACACAGATGGCTACCTTAGTTACACAGGGTGGATTATTTTTCTCTCAACAACATCGCCTTATTTTCCTAGTGCCCTACCTGTCCATCCTCCTGGGACCAAAATCCATCGGTCCCATCATTGTCTATCACCCCATCATGCCCTCACTTCCCTCCTTAAACTTTACAATCCATACTATATCTGCTATCTTGCCCACCCTCTTAGCTCTCTTGACCTTTATTTGCTCTGTTTTACTTGACGGCCAAAAAAAAATCCAACACTGGGAAAACCCACCTCTCAGCCTGCCCTGTGCCTGCCTCATGCAGCACTATGTCGCTGGAGGAAAACACAGGACCACACTGATTGGTCTTGAAGGAAACAGAGAATATATCAAGCCGAGAAGTGCCGCTGATCATAAATGTCAAGTGAAACTGTAGGAGAGGAAAAATTCTCCTCCATCCTGGTTGGATCTCTGGCTGGACCGAAGAATTAAACTGGCATAAAACAGATTAATGGGAGAAAAGCACAGAAATTTCATTAGATTTTCCCATGGGAGCCTTCACAAGACAATGAAGACTGGAAGACCAGACCAGAGCAGGAAGCTTTTATTCTCTTAGGCAGAAGAATAGTAAGTTTGTGAATTGATCAGACAAAGGGGTTTGGACTAGGTGTAGTAGGTGGTGAAGAAGTAAGTAGGAAGATAAAGGCTAGTTTAAGTAGGCTTGTTTGTACAGATTTCTTGGCTCCACATTCCCCTACAGTTTCCCTTGACGTTCATGACCAGAACCCTCCATTGCACCCTTGATACAGTCCAGTAATGTACTACATTTCCCTGATCCATTTTGTCTCCCACTCTTGCGGACAACTATTTCAAACTCTCCTCTCCCCTTGTACGTTCAGTTTCTCTTCTCCCATCTCTGCCCTCAGCGGAGAACCTTGGTAATTGCTTGAGAAAAGGAAAACAATCAAAAGAGAACCCCCATTACCACCTACAAAAATTAAGTCATAATGGATCGCAGACCTAAATGAATGAGCTGAAGTTATAAAATCCTTAGAAGAAAGCAGAGCAGTAGACCTTTGTGATCTTGGGCTAAGAAAAACTTCCTTGGGTATGACATCAAGATCACAAGTAATGAAAGAAAAAGAAATGGAATAAATAAAAACAAAAATAAAAAATAAATAACTCCTGTGCTTCAAAAGGACATGATTAGAAAATGGAAAGACAACCCACAGAATGGCAGAAAATATTTGCAAATCGCATGCCTGATAAGGAACTTGTGTCTAGAATTTATAAAGAACTCTTATGAACTCAATAATAAAAAGACAACCCAATTAAAAATGGGTAATGGATCTGAATAGATAGTCTCCAAAGATAATATATAGAAGGCCAGTTAGCATATGAAAAGGTACTCAATATTATCAGTCATTAGAGAAATTAAAAAAAACATACTATGAGATACCACTTCATACACACTAAAATGGCCACTATTTTAAAAAAAAATAAAAGGAAGAAAGAAGGAAAACAATGGTGTGCCTGGGTGTCTCGGTCAGTTAAGCATCTGACTCTTGATTTCAGCTCAGGTCATGATCTCAGGGTCTAGAGATCAAGTCCTTTGTTGGGCTCTGAGCTGAGCTTCAACCCTGCATGAGATTTTCTCTCTCCCTCTCTCTTTGCCCCTCCCCCTCCCCCTCTTGAAACAGATAGATAGATAGATAGATAGATAGATAGATAGATAGATAGATAGATAAAATTTGAAAGAAAGAAAGGAAAGAAGGAAGGAAGAGAGGGAGGGAGGGAGGGAAGGGGAAGAAGGTATTGACAAAGATACAGACGGGTTGGAACCCTCATACGCTGCTGGCAGGAGTATAAAATGGTGTAGCCACTTTGGAAAACAGTTTGGCAATTCCTTAAATATTACTCAGTGACCAAATGGCTCAGCAATTCCACTCCTAGGTACATACCAAAGAAATGAAAACCATGTCCACATGAAAACTTGGACTCGTGGGTTAATAACAGTATTATTCATAATAGCCAAAGAATAGGAGCCATCCAAATGTCCATCAGCCTGTGAAGAGGTAAAGCACCTGTGGTATGTCCATATGGGGGACTATCACTCGGCAATGACAAGGAATGACGCAGGCTTTGCTGTGGACGAACCTCAAAAACATGATGCTAGGTGAAGGAAGCCCATCACAGAAGACTGCGAATTACATGATTCCTTTATATAAAATATCTAGAATAGGCCAGTCCACTGAGGCAGAAAGTAGATAAGTAGTTGCCTAAAGTTGGGGAAGGGGAGGGGAGGGGTGGAGAGGGAAGGGTCGGCGGCAGGGGGAGGGGGGTAATGGAATGTGACTATTAATGGATATAGAGTTTCCTTCCGGGGTCGCGAAAAGGTGAGCCAATTGTGATGATGATAACACAACTCCATGAACATACTGAAAAGCATATGGTATGTGAATTTTATTTCAATAAAGCTACTTAAAAAAGGAAAGCACCTGCAAATACCACGTACTTAAAACAAGGTCGCCTAAAAACAAACAAATCCACTCAAGCGTGACCCGCCTATGACACCCTCCCAGGTCCTTGTTTGGATTTCTACACCTGCTGGCTTCTCCCAGCCCTCTCTACAAGGCTTGCAGTGCGTGAGGCTGTGGTCCTTGGTCACCCATCTGTCCCCGCGGCTGGGCCGTGAGCCAGTGGTGGCCACGAATCACACCTCCCCCTTCCCTGTGTCGCCAATCCCAGCTCAGTGCCTGGCACAAAGTAGATTGCTGGAAAATGTGTATTTAATAAGTAGATTCTCATAATTATCTCGAAAAACACTACATTTAATAAGGATGCCAGCCAGATATTTGATTATTTGATAAACATATACTGTTCATTGCCGTGAATAACATATCGTTGATTCATAAAACTGCTGATAAACATCAGTGAAACTATGGACCTAAGCCCCAAGCTGCTCCCAATAACTTCAGAGGTCAGGAATTCCAGGCTCTGAATATTTGACCTTGATCTCAACCCTGCACGGCCAGCATTTTCGGGGAGCAAGCCACTGTAGGTGGCTGGAGTGGCAAACCTTGCCCTGAACCGCGCTGTGGTCAGCTCTGGGGATGACCCAGGTCCCCTTGGTCTGAATCATCTCTGCACTCTGGTCCCGACACAGTGTCCCACATGGAGTGGGTCCTCAGGATGCCTCACGCAACAGGTTATTCACCTGGCTTAGTGGGGAGACTGTGCTTTAGCCACAGGACAGTGGGAGAAAGTCTGTAGGCAGTGAACACAGGTGACGACAGTGGAGGAAGTAGCCCATCCTGTTATCCTTGTCCCTTCATCCCAGCACCTTGGGAGAGCATTGTGGGAGGTTCCCTATGGTACAGATGACGCTCCAGCTCAACACTTAAAAGAGGTTGTAAAGATCCCTTTTAGAACCACTGGGGACGTCAGTGGACGTTTGCGCTGATGGGCACGACCTCCTCGCCCCACGTGTTCATTTGGCCGGAGTGACACGATGACACACGGATGCAGTGCAATAGAATGAACTAACATGCCATCTTTTTAAAGCACATCATCGTTTCTGGGGTTTGCTCATTTGAGAAACGAGCACCACAGTCACAGGGAATTTTGAGTGAGGTTGTTATAAAGGAACAATGGTTCTCCGTGCCTGGGGAAGAGCAGCACAAAATCCCCACAAGTCTCCACTGTAAGGCAGTCGCTGACCCTGTAGACAAAGTGAAGCAGTTCACACCTCCCGACTTACAAAGCGGGGCTTTCGAGATGTTAGTAAAACCAGGGGTGGAATCGCGGTCCAGCTGGGTACGAGCCTGAGCCCTGTGGCCTGTGTCCATGGGTTTGAAAAGGTCCTTGGGGACCCTCATTTCTTTGACTAGTCCCTCCTGCCCTGCAAACTTCCTGGTTATCTCCACTTCTCCCCACCCTGCTCTCCTATCTCTGTTCTTTCCAGAGGATTCTGTGTCCTCCCTCTGATCCTGAAGCCTCGGGGAACCTGGGAACCATCTTCCAGGCCAAGCCGCCCAGCTGCGTGTCAGCCTTCTTCTGCCTCCCGCTGGGACCCTCCCACGAGGATGCCTTTGGGGAGACCCGGGTTGCTGCCCCAGATGCCTCCAAGAGGGGGACTGGGGAGCATCCCCTCCCCCTGAGGCTCTTGACATCCCACTGACCACCACCCATGGCCCCTAGTCCTCTAGACCACGGCCCCTAGGAAGCGACAAGAGAAAGGAGAGACATGTGTCCATAATGATAGGTCCTCAGAGACCTTAAAACCCATCAGGGAAGCCCGGTGGCTGCCTGCCACCATTCATTCACTTACTCACTCTCTCACTCACTCATGAATGAATGAATGAAATGTGATGAGTGAGGGAAATGTCATCGATCTGTCCTTCCTCAGCAAAAATTTCTCTCCAGCTGAAGATGGCATGGCTTGAGTGTCCGCATGGACAATGTCCAGCGCCTGCCTCTGCGGTCCCCAGAGGTCCTCCACTCCGAGGAGCTTCCCTTTTTGTGTTTAGGCTCCGCCCCTGTGGCCACGCCCTGCGGCTCATCATCACCGGAAACTGCTGCACCTCTGAGAGCTCAGCTGTCACCAGCCCCCTCAGCACAGCCTGCTGTCCTCCCTGACCACCCCCCCTCCGCCTAACTCCCACTGCAGGGCGTACAGCACATGCACACACGTGATCACACGTACACACGTGGTCACGCACACACACGCGTTCGTGCACACACACGTGCTCACATGCACGTAATACACACAGGTGCACACGCAGGTGCGCATGCGCGTACGCATGGAGCCGCTCATGCACACATGCGCACGCACATGCACACACGTGCGCACAAGCACGCCTCTGCCGTCTTGTGTTGTGTCACTTCCTCCTGCTCTCACTTCTTTCCCTGCCAGGACTGGCTGTGTGAACTTCCAATTGAGTGCATCTCAATTTGCACTCTGTTCTCAGGGGTTCTTTATATATACTAGATAGCAGTCCTTTTTGGTATATGTTTTGTGAGCATTTTCTCCCCGCTTGTATTTTGCTTATTCATTTTAACTATGTTTCTTGATGATCAGAAGTTTCTAATTTTGATGACATCTAACTTGTCAGTTTTTCTTTTATGATTATGGATTTTTCTGTGTATGTGACCCGAGAAGACTCTACCTATCCCCCAAGTCACAAGATATTGTCCTGTGTTTCCTTTTTAAAATGATTTAGCATTGATGTTTAGTTCTATGATCTAGTTTGAATTCATATATCTTTTTTTATGGTGCGGAGTAGGACTCAAAGTTTATTTTTCCCCATCTGGAGATCCAGTTGCCCCAACACCATTTGTTGAAAAGAATTTCCTCTTTTCACTGGATTGCTTTGGTGCCATTGTTGAAAATCAGATGATTACCTAAATTGGGGTTTATTAACGGGCCTTTTATTCTCTTCTATGATCTGTTTGCTGAATCTTACTCTAGAAGCTATCTCAATTACCATAACTTTATGGTATGTCTTGGCATAGGTAGTGTAAGTCTTCTAACTTTTTTTTTAAAAACACTTTTGGAAAAAAAACCTTTGTATTTCTACACATTTTCAGCTCATCAATTTCTACCAAAAAAAAAAAATCCCACTGGGATTTCGATTGGGATTACCTTGCACCTATAGATTAATGTGATAGAGCGGACATCTTAACAATAAATCTCATCTTGAATTATTTATCTCTCACACCCCTCCCCAACCTGCTCTTACACTGTGTGCTATCATGCCTGCCCCTGAAACTGGGAGGCACCCTGAATTTGGCCCTCTTCCTTAGCCTTAACAACAATCACTGAGGCCTGCTGATTTTTCTCCCTAAATATTTGCTGGATCCATTCTTACCTCTCCCTGCTCCTACTTTGCAGAATGCAGGCTTTCCTCCTCACTCACTTAGAGAATTGCAAGCACTGCGTACCTAACTGCACTCTGCAAAGCTAGCTTGCACAGCAGCCTCAGAGAGACTCGAAGATCTGACCACGCCGCTCTGGCTCGAAGCTCATTAGCTCCAGGATGAGGTCCCAACTGCCTTAACTTGAAATGCACCATGTTCCTGAACTGTCTCTTCCCCAGCTTTTCAGCAGCATTTCCTGATTTCCCCTGTACCTTCCTCTTTCTGAAAGCCTCCCCACCCCCCAAATAAGTTAGGGGACCCTCCTTGATGTGCCCGTTATGCCCTATACATAAAAAAGGGTATCTAATGTGGGGACCCTTGTTCAAAAATTATTAAGAATTTCATGATGGTGACAGCAGAGTGTTAAACCAAGTATAAGGCTTTTCTGAGCACAGGGCCCTGTGTAACTACATGGGTCCTTTGTACATCTCACACTTGTAACTGTCTCTGTTTCTACAGAGCAGGAAGCCCTGGAGCTTGGGAAGGCCCAGGCAAGTCATCCTGAACATGAGTTGCTTTTTCCTAAGATCAATGGCTTTTGTCTTTCGGTAAACCTGATCATTTTAAGAGCTCTCCGAAGGCAGAACATTGTTTTGTAATATTGTAGTCCACTTACTCAGTCCTCAAAACTAAGTCAACAAATAACTATGCGTAAGGCTGAGTGTGGAGGGATGACTGTGGTCCAGTTTGGGGCACAGGTCCTAGTGAAAGTGTCTGAGGTCAAGTGTAAGAGGTCTTCCAGTCTGTTTTACTGCTCAGCTGCCCCGCTTTGATTTCTCCCTCTCCAGGCTTCCTTAGCAGCATGGGCTCTGTCCTAGCTGGGCTTTTATTCCTAACACACACAAGGCCTGGCAGCAGGTCCAATAAATGTTTGGCTGATGAATGCGTGAGAAGGGGGAGGGAGAAAGGGAAAGGAAACGGGTAGATTTCAGGGCAGGATTCTTTTATCTTGTGGAAATAAGATAACTTCCTCCCACCCCCATCACCTAAATCCGACAAGCAAACAAAACAGCCTGACTTAATCTAAAGTCCAGCTTAACTTTGTTCTTAATGTAGGTAATAAATTATTCTGGTTCACTGATGACCATTAAATGCCCATATTAATAATACTAATGAGAACAATAATACATTTACATCAATAACATTTATGAAATGTTATTTTATTAATATGCATATAGCTTGGATCATTTTTTTTAGTTTGGCTCTTCATTTATTTATTTATTCAATAGATGTCGAGCGCCTAGGGAATAAATTTCCATGATCAAACATTCTGTAGTTTATTTTACCACTGGACATTTGTGTATTTAAACATAATAATAATAAAAAAAACCCGGCGCCTGGGTGGCTCTGTTGGTTGAGCCTCTGCCTCTTTTTTCAGCTCTGGTCACGATCTCATGCTTGTGGGACTGAGCACCATGTGGGGTTCTATGCCCAGCAAGCAGTCTACTTGGGATTCTCGTTCTTCTTCTCCCTCTGCCCCTCTCCCTGCTCTCTCTCTCTCTCTCAAAATAAATAAATAAATCTTAAAAAAGTAAAAATTAAAAAATGTGAATCTTTCTAATGGTGAAAAGGTGAACTGTACATTCCCTTTTCCTTCCTGTCCAAGCCACATGAGATGGCCACAAGGCCTAACATACGGTCATATAAAAATAAAGAGCAGCACCATGGGGCATATGCATTCCTGAAAATGTCACCGTTATCCCGTATATACTCTGGAATCTCTATGCCGGGTCAGCTCACAGACAAAGTAATAGTAATGACTAAGTTTCGCACAATCGTGTCATCTGCAGAGCGTTTTCTTATGTTGAACTTCGCTTGAAACCTGCCTTCTCGAAGCTTACAACCTAAAGCAGACATATTGGCAGATGTCTGAGCTGTGCCTGGCGTACAGCAGTAACGCCATAAATATTTGCTGAACAAACGTAGGAGTGAGTATAGTTACGGTACATGTGATCAAGGGTAAAGGAGCATGAAGCTAATGCAAAACTACATGAAATTTACAGTAAGTCCTAAAGGCACTTCGATTCAGTTCAAACACGGTGTTTACACCGAGTAGCAGCTGAATACGTGGAGTGCTTAACCAGACCGAGTGTGTCAAATCCTGGCTGTGTGCCAGGCCTCTGTTGCAGGGAGGGAGGAGTGACCGTCTCCTCCCTCGGCAGGAAAGACCGCTTGTGCTGGCTGGTGGTGTTGACGCCCGTGGCAATGAATCTTCAGGTGTGGTCAGCAGCGGTTTCAAATGACCCAGGGACCCTCACCTTGCCGTGAGTCCTTCCCCTGTGCATTTGATATGGATATTACGGTATGTTTCACGGCAACAGAGATTTCTGCAGGTGTAATTAAGGTTGTTAATCAGTCGATCTTGCGATAGGACCTAACTTACTCCCACAAGCCCTTTAGAAGAAGAGTTTTCTCTGTTGAACACAGAGGAGGAGATCAGAGAGACCCACTCTAAGGGGCCTGAAAGAATACGAGCATCCAGACCGTGAGCTGCCTCCGGGGGCCTCGGAGGAAGGACCTGAGACGTGCTTCTGGGAGCTCAGAATGGCCCCCAGCTGACGGCCAGCCAGGAAAACAGGGGAGCTCGGCCCTCCACCTGCAGAAGAATGAATTCTGCTGACAAGAATGAGCTTGGAAGCTGATCTTTCCCCAGAGCCTCCAGCCCAGAACTGAGCTCGGCCACCACCTGGGTTTTTGCCTTATTCTAAGTCCAGGAATTCCGTGGCAGACTTCTGGCCTATGGAACCGCTAAGCCAATGTTTATATGGTTTTAAGCCACTCGGTTTGGGGTAGTTGGTTACAGAGCAAGAGAAAACTAATGGCATTTTTAAGATATGGAAATTTGCTCCAAACCTAAGTGATGATGCAGAGAAGCAAGGAGAGAGGCAGGTGTGGGATCCTGGGCTCCCAGGTCGGGAGGGGCTCGGCTAGGAGGAGGGGACGGTCCACAGTCAATCACACAAGGTCTGCCTCCCAACTCTCTCGCGCAACTTGGGGCAAAAAAAATTTTTTTTGTAACCTTCAAACTTACAGAAAAGTTGAGAAAACAGTATTTCCAACATCTCACATACCCCCTTACGTAAGTGGAACAATTATTAACATCTTTTGTCATATTGGAAAATTAATACTACCTCCTCCATCGGCCTTGGTGAAGATTAAGAGAAGAGACTTGTATAAAGCATTAAATTAGAATACTTACCTTCCACGCAGGGAAGTTGGTGATTTTATTCTTATTAATTCTTGCAACATACACTTAGCAGCATCTATATGGGGTAAGACACTTTCAATTCATCAGAGATCTGACGCTGTATCTTGCAGTGTAGGAATCTATGGAAATGTGGATAAGTAAATAAAAAATTACAAATTCTTCAACCTTAAGTAATGAGCATTCAGGTAAGGGGAAAAGAAATCTCACTCTCTGATTGGCTTAGCTTATTTTTAAAAAACCATTTTATTCTGAAATAATTTTAGACATACAGAAAAGTTATAAATACACCACAGAAAGTTCCCACATGCCCTTCATCCAACTCCCCTTACTCTTAGCATCTTCCACAACCACAGCATATTTATCAAAACTGAGAAGTTAACACTGGTGCAGTACTATTAACTAAACTACAGATTTTATTGAGATTTTCCTAATTCTTCCACTAACTCTTCCTCTCTCTGTTTCACGACCCAATACAGAACACTGCATTGCAGTTGGGACTTAATTTTTTTTAATGTTTGACTTGAAGGTGTATAAATATAAATGCAGCTATACGTTTATTGTGGTTTTAGCTCTTGTGTTCCTACACACCAAAGTAAATCTATACATTATTTTCAAGCAAAGTATTAAAAGTCCAAACCCATGTAATTCAAATTAATCTAATATGATGATTGATACTGTTTTGATGAAAACCATTTGCCACTTTATTAAAGGACTATATAGCACCTCGTGAATTCTTTTGCATTCCCTGCCCCTCCTTGATCAAGTTGGTTTGATTCTTCCCACCGCTGTTCTCTATTTGAGAAACTGTAAAACCTTCTCTCACATAGTGAGCCATGACATCACTGGACTTTCACTTGGCTCAAACTTGTCCCTATCACATTACTTCATACCATCCTCCTCTCCTTCTAATCACTGAGCCAAGACATGAAAGCAGTGACACGCGGCACCAGTGAACTGTAAACGAAATGCAAACCTGGCATTGACATTGAACTTCTTTCAGAAGATGGCCAGCCAGATAGCCAGAGATGTTTATATCAGTTGTTAAAAAGACTATCATTGAAATAAAAAAAAAACTTTTTTTTTTTTTTGAGAACACAGCTGTAAACCCAAGTTTAAGAAGCACTGTATTAAGATTATGTACAATGTTTGATGAGAACTTAGATATCTTAAGACTTCCAGGAGATGAAGAAGGACGGGAGTGACCGAGGTTTGCAGAGAGAGGGAGTTAAAAGAAGTCAGGAAAGGCCGGAGAGGCCAGTAAAAGCGGGCGGATGTGTTCCTCCAGGTTTGGGGAAAACTACAGAGTTTTGAGTTGGAGTGTGATGTGATCAGATTTTCCCACTAGAGATGATTTTTGTCTCCCTTGGGAAACAGAGACCAGAGAAAAGGATTACAATGGGTCAGAAGAGAGAGGATGAAGGTTTGAACTCCTGCGGCAGTGGGAACAGAGATGAATGAATCTGACATCTGAAAAGTAGAATCAGAAAGATTTGGAGATCAATTGGCCGTGGAGGGAGAGAATTGAAAGGGGAATCTTGGATAGTACTTGACAGTTTCTGAAACAGCAACTCAGAACACTTAAGTTATTTAGAGCCTAAATTTAGCTCTTTTTTTCTTAAACAGTTTTAAATATTTTGGTTCCTGGGACTAAATAATAGTAACTAATACATAACGTTCACCGTGTCAGGCCCTGTTCCAAGTGTTCCATCTCTACTGTATTTTATTGAATCGAAAAGCCCAAGGGGGCACCTGGCTGACTCAGATGGTAGACCACGTGACTCGGTCTCAGGGTTGTGAGTTTGAGCCCCACGGTGGGCACGGAACCTATTTAAAAATAAATAAATAAATAAAAGCTCATTAACTATAAGACACACC
>CM053610.1:111249145-111278643 GCA_028646535.1 Procyon lotor
TCTGCTTATTTTTAGAAAGTAGGAAATCAGCTGTTAGTGGAAGCTATTTTCCCACTCCCTAGAAAGCAGAAAAGTTAATTTTCTCTTACTCATAAACATTAATTTGTTTTTGATTTAAAATAGAGAGACTTGGGTTCTGCTACAATCTCTGTCCTTAGCAGTTTCTTCTTAGAAAAGTTATTTGAGGGGCGCCTGGGTGGCTCAGTCGTTAAGCGTCTGCCTTCGGCTCAGGTCATGATCCCACGGTCCTGGGATCGAGCCCCGCATCGGGCTCCCTGCTCGGCAGGAAGCCTGCTTCTCCTGCTACCATCCCCTCTGCTTGTGTTCCCTCTCTCGCTGTTTCCCTCTGTCAAATAAATAAAATCTTTTAAAAAAAAAAAAAAAAAGAAAAGTTACTTGAGAAAACAGGCCAGCAGGAGTTCTTGTATTATGTCTAATGGTTATTTTTACCATAAATTTAATGACGATAATAAATGCAGCACTATAGGAAATTTAAGGAAGGGACGTGAAAAGATAATCTTTATTGTGGTCTTTATAAATATGGGAGTATTTGTTCTGGTTTTTTTTTTCTTTACATTAGAATTTCGATTCACAAACACTTCTTTTAAAAAAATTTTATTGATTTATTTGACAGAGGGCACAAGTAGGGGGCGCAGCAGGCAGAGGGAGAGGGAAAAGCAGTCTCCTCCCTGAGCAGGGAGCCCCAGTGTGGGGCTTGATCCCAGGACCCCAAGACCATGACCTGAACTGAAGACAGATACTTAACCAACTGAGCCACCCAGGCACCCTGCCCTATTTTGTTTATTTTAAAAAAATAATTTTATTTTGTAAAACTGGTTTATACTTAGTATAAAAAGATACTACTAAGTGGTTTCAAAAATACACGCGAGAAAGTAAAAATGGCCTCAGCACACATACATGCAGTGTAATTCAAGTAACCAGACCACTCTTGGTTTGTGAAGGGTGTTTATAGATTTTCACTGTTGTGCGTCCACTTGTAGTTCTGTGACTATTTCCCGAGGGAATGTATTGAGAACCTGGATTCCTGGCTGAAATAGCTTGTACCCATTGCTAAAGTGCTTGTCAGAAAAGGTGACATCAGTGTGATGGTCTCCCTGCCCGTACAGAGTGCATGTTCTCCCGCTCTCCGTCGCCCAAAGTGTCTATCCCATTCTGATAATACTGAAAAGTCAGAAATAGCCCAAGAATGTTGATTAAATACAGCTTGGTTAAAATCATAGCTAACAGATAGTGCTTTCTGTTTGCCAGCTGGCGTCCTTAGTTCTTTCCATTTCCTAACTTCATACTCATGGCAGCCTTTGATGCAGGCACTCTTACTGTATTTATTTTACAGATGGGGAAGATACTGACCGATGGCAAACGTAAGCTTTTAAGAATTATGTTGCAAAAGTACATTTACTACTAGGGGAAGATGTTCCAAATATACCCTTACGTGGAAAAGCAAATCATGCGGTTGCCTATAGATCTTTACCACGTTTTCCTAAGAAAAGCAGTGAACACGCTGTGAAGTCGTGGTGAAGAAATCTGGATGTGTCCCAAAATGGTCCAGCTAGTTTTACTTGCTGTTTCCATTTTGGGTGATTTTATTTGTTAATTTTTGTCTATTAGCTTCATTATTTTCTGTGCAAGCACTGTAAGCTGTCACCTCTGTTATTTGAGAGAGGTGGAGTTCTGGAAGGTGGAGCCAATATAATAAAGAGAAAGAAGTATGTGTAATTATCAGATGAGGGGAAAGGCTGTCTTTATTTGCAGATGCTAACGATTGTCTGCCGGAGAAACTCAGAATCCACTGGAAGATCATAAGAACTATTATGAGAGTTAAAAAAGTTGGTGATGAAATAAATGGGCAAAATCAGTGGCTTTGAAATTTATCAGCAAAACCCATTTAGAAAGATACAATGGAAGACAGTTCTCCCTTATAACAACAAAAAATGTGAAATCTTGAGGGATTAACCTACTTAAAGAAAATGACCAAGTTTTGTTAGGAATCAAAAAAGTTTGAGTGAGTAAAGAAACCTAACATCTCAGTGCACTGACACATGCTCCTAGAGTTCGTTTTGAAGAGTAAATGACTAAAAGGACGGGCGTGGGAGGCCTCCAGGTTCCAAGCTGGGGCTTCAGCACGGTTACGGCTTGAGGCTTTAGGGGGCCTGAGAGCCTTGAGTGTGCTGACAGTTCATCGCCTGGACCGGAGGGCCTGGTCCCGAGGACACGGAGACAGGAGGGACTGAAGTCAGGACTCTTGTCCTCTCTGACTCGTCTGGCACCCTTCCCACTGCAGATCATTGCTCGGGGTGCTGGTCCTCTTCTCGTTGCTAAGTGAGGAGTGTGTTCCAGATTTGTGGCCGTAACCATTCGCCATACCGTCTCTGTACTTTCCCAGATTCTAGTCCCCATCTGAGGATTAGTCTTTGATCTTAGCTTGACATAGGGAGCTTTAAAAATGGACATGGGTATAACCTGCCCGAGTATCAACTCATTTCCTCGTAAGCAAAAGAGGGGATATTTTTGTAAATACCTTATCCTGGCTTAATCACATTGAAAGCTAATGTCATACTGATCCTTTTCAATTGGTTTTTTATAGTTTTATAAGCTTTTGTAGATAATTTGAGAGTATTTCTTACAGTTTTAAAAAAGATAATCTACAGATTTTTAAAAGCAGATTAATTTACATATAAGGCTTTTAATTTTGGTTAAGAAAGTTTGTATACAATTATCTTTTATTTTTTTAAAGATTTTATTTATTTATTAGAGCACATACATACAAACAGGGAGTGGCAGGCAGAGGGAGAAGCAGGCTCTCCACTGGGCAGGGGGCCCGATGTAGGACTCAGGCCCAGGACCCCGGTATTCTGACATGAGCCGAAGGCAGATGCTTAACCGAATCAGCCACCCAGACACCCCTACAATTACCTTTTAAACATAAGCTAGGTATATGATTTTCCCTAGTACAATTAAAGATTAATAATGAATTTGGCCATATGTACATGGAACATGAATATTTTGCCTTTCAGGATAAACAGTTTACCAACAATCTCTGCTTTGAAATTTAATGGTGCCTTGACCATGGCAGTTGGAACATCCACAGGGCAGGTGAGTAAGTTGGGAACTTCACACTGAAGTTAGTATCGCAGAGGCATGTATGTGTTGTGGGAAGCGTCCACTTCTGTGTTCACTGTGGGAACAGAAGATGAGGCATTACTGTTTCGGCTAGAGTGGAGGGGTAGTCCGGAAGGCTGTAATCTTTTAGTACCTCGAGAAATTCCAATTCTGGCCTTCCAGGTTGGTCTGAGAGGTTCCTGAGCTGGGAGTATTCTGCCTCTGGCATTGTCCTGACTGTGGTTTAGAACAACATTTTCCAGAATGTGTAGAACAGAATTCTGTGGTCAGTGAAGTTTGGAATTCTGCCAGATTTCTACTCTTGGAGGATCACGGTGCATTTAAATATATATTGAAGGCTCTTGAGAATTCCTCTAGACAAGAAATGTATTTAAAAGTATTCCCAAAATTTGTCCTAGGAACCTTTTTTTTTTTTTTAAACCGAGCACCATTGATCACGTGCCCTGTGGCACGTACCTTAGCAACGCTAGTCTGACAAGGACGGATTGAGTCGCCACCAAGGGTTACCTTCACCTTTTCTTTCTTCCGCTCTTTCCTTTAAGGCAGAGTCCACCCACTTGTAAGTTCGTTCTCTTCTAGAACAGTCTGTGGAGTTACTGCCTCCGTCATCAAGGTCTGCAGAGGCTCTGTCACCGGGGACTGAGATGTAGCTTCTCCTGCCACTTGCCCCAGTGACAGGGCTCACAAGCACCCCCCGCCCCCGCCCCATAGTCCTGGCCTTGCTATCGGCTCAAATCTGCCCGATTATCTTCATGACGCCTTTGAAGCTTGTTTCTGTCAGTTGCTGTGACAGTGCCTGGTACACAGTAGATCCTCAGGATATGTATTGTTTTAGTTCACAAATGACACCAACTCTTACAGATTTTTCTTTTTGTTTCTTAGTATAGCTCAGTCATTCTCAGGCTTAGTGAGCCTAAAAATTATTCTCCGGTTAAGTTCATAAAACCGTGTACTCTAAGGGTAATTTAAGAGACTTTTCTCGTGTTTTGCCGTCAGACTTTAGAATCTTTGTTCCCTGAGTAAGGTGTTCATTATGCTCATAAAGAGGCAGTAAAACAAATGGCAGCCATTAGTCCAAGTTTTCAAAGTTGCTTTTTAAGATAAAATATTTAATTTGCTTAAACAGAAATATTTGCTTTCTTTCTTTCAGGTTTTATTATATGACCTTCGATCGGATAAGCCATTGCTGGTTAAGGATCACCAGTATGGGCTGCCCATCAAGTCAGTTCATTTCCAGGATTCACTAGATTTAATTTTGTCAGCAGACTCACGCATCATCAAAATGTGGAATAAGAACTCAGTATGTACTTTCTCGTTGAAATTACTAACTGGTGTGTTTTTCCTAATGTTCCTTTTCTTTCTGTTGCCTTTTTTGTGTTATGTGGGCTTTTGGGAAAGAGTGGCTAAGTACGCACCTGAGAGCTTAGTTGGAAGTCAGTTACTTGAGCAAAAATAATCCTTGTATGTAGATAAGTAGTCTAGACTGCTTTTTTCCTGTGGAGAAGGTGGCCTGGTTTGCTAGAACCGGCATGCCTTTTTACATGTTCAGTTAGGTAGAGAGTAAATCGCGTTTTAAAACACTGCTCCATGAGAACCTCCTAGATCCTGAGGCTCTTTCAGAGTCTTGGGAAAGTTTTTATGAGCTACTAATTATCTTTCCATGTCAACGTTATTATGTATCTCAATTTCACACCTTTTAAAACCCATCTCAAATAATTGGCTTCTGGGTATGACCCCTTTCAATAATTTCTTAGTGTTTTTTCTTTTTTCTTTTCTTAATTTTTTTTTTTTAAAGATTTTGATTTGTCAGCACAAGCCGGGGGAGCGGCAGGCAGAGGGAGAAGCAGGCTCCCTGCTGAGCAAGGACACCCCCTGCTCCCAGTGGGACTCCGTGAGCCAAAGGCAGCCGCTTGACCAACTGAGCTACCCAGGCATCCCTTTTAGTGTTTTTCTTAAAAAACATTATTTTCTTAAGAATATTTGATGTGGGGTGCTTGGGCGGCTTGGTCGGTTAAATGTCTGACTTGATTTAGGCTCAGATCATGATCTCAGGGTCATGAAATTGAGTCCTGCATCAGGCTCTGTGCCCATTAGGGCATCTGCTTCTCTCTCTCTCTTTCTCTCCCCCTCTGCCCCCCACCCCACTCATGTGCTCTCTCTCTTTTTCTCTCTCAAAAAAAAGAATATTAGATGTTCTTTCTCAATTCCAAGTGTCATTTAAAAAGTAAAAGTAACAAAAGCCTACATTTATGGTTTTCATCTGCCCTATGTTTTTCATTTTTTGTTTTAAAACTCTAAGGTATTTTGAGAGAGTAAAGATCAGTCTTTCAACAAAATGGGAAAAAATTCAGTATAGCAAGTGCTTTTTTTTTTTTTTTAAAAAGATTTTTATTTATGGAGAGAGAGAGCGCGCGTGTGTGCAAGCGGTGTGAGGTCCAGAGGGACAGAGAAGCTGAAGCAGACACCCTGGCGAGCGCGGAGCCCGACGGGGGCTCCATCTCACGACCCTGAGATCATGACAGGAGCCGAGACCAAGAGTTGGACGCTTAAATCCAGGCGCCCCAGTATAGTAATTGCTTAGAAGAGTTTTTTGTATTTAATTATATTTAATTAATTACAAATGTCAATGTCTTAGTTAAAAAGTGTTACTTCCTTTTTTTTTTTTTCTTTTAATTCATTTTGGAAGTAGAGGGGGTGGAAGGTCCAGCGGCCTCCGCCGTAGTAGCCAGAGGGCACGCGTCAGCCTTTCCGGGGCCTCGTGTGCTCAGGGCCGGAGTGTCGCCGTAGCCCCGTCACACCCCAGTTCTGTCCCAGGGTCTCCGGCTGCTTGGACCGAAACTTGTGTTTTTAGTTTTCTTTTGCTTAACTCCCGAAGTATTGGCCTTTCGTTGTCGTGTCTTGAATTAGAAATTTGGCTGCGGCTTTTCACTGAGTGCGCAGGAAGCCCCTTCGCCGGGCCGCCTCCTCCCCCTCCCCCCCTACTCCTTCGCCATGGGAGCCTCTGACATGAGTTAATAAATGCAGGAGCTGGCAGACATTTTCAACATCAGTTTTTGAATTATCTTGCTGTCATTGCTGCAATGTTTTATTTTGGCATTGTTGTTATGACTAAATACGCCCTTGACCAACACCCAGATTGCTTGGAAAAGCTTGACTTGCTCTCCATGTTTACCTTCCTCATCACCTTTTCCCCCTTCTGTCTTCTTACCTTGTGCTTCTTACTTCTTTTACTGGCCTCTTAATTTTTTAAAATACAGCACCTTTCTCTCCCTACCTCCACAGTGAATATAAAAGTGTGTTAGCCCTTCCTGTGTAACTAACAGGTTGTGTGTTCATAGGGTTTTGTTTTGTAAGTACTTTTCTACACAAGCTCTTACTCGATCCTCCTCAGAGCCCTGGGGTGTAGACGTGGCAGATGCCATCTCCGTCTGACCCTGTTGACCATGTCCATCCTTCAGTTTCTTTGAGTATAAGTTTAACTGGGGTGTATCTTCCAGAGTAGGAGGGTTTTGCTAAGTTGATACACACTGTGTCTTAGACTTGACCCTGTGCATTATCTATGAAACTGTATGTATTTCCTTGGATAAGTCACCTTTTCCCCATAGGTCTCAGTTTCTCCATCTCTGAAGTGAAAGCACTTGATCAATTGATAAAATGAATTCTCAACCATTTCTGAAACAAATTCTGTGCTTTCAACTAGGTGATGCATTTCTTTACATAGTAATGCATCGTTATGTCAGGTTTCCAGTGTATTTTCTTTATTCAGCATTGCTAAAAGTTGTCTTCCTGTAACTGTTTTAATAATTCCTTTTTGCTTATTCCTTTAGGGAAAAATATTTACTTCCTTGGAGCCAGAACATGACATTAATGACGTCTGCCTCTACCCCAGCTCAGGTACGCGGTGGGTAGCAGTCGGCCATTCAGTGGGCTGAACCTGGGCTGTGCATTGTGGGTTTTAAACTCGTTCCATTTCTTCAGACACGGTTTGGCTTGGTCAGAGCAGTTCTTGGATATTATATTTACCAGAAGAATCAAGAGCAGGAGGTGGTGTGGATGATTCAGAAAATGGCCCTCTCGGTGACGCAGTCCTTAGCCAGCCTAGCTATTAGTAGACGCCAGCGCTCCCAAGGCAGGCGGCCAGGTGAGATGCTATTTTAGAGCACTCTTCACTCTTTTATGTGATTAGTAATAGTGTGTGGAAATTGAGGTCAAGGCTTCGGAGAAGGCTGGGGTTGCCTGATAATCCTCAAGGCTCAGGAAGCCGTGGGTTTCGGTGTCTGTCCAGTTTGCATCATGGATTCCAAGACTTAACGATACCTTTAGGACAGATCTGTGAAGGATTTTGGGGTGCAAAAGTACAGACTCAAGTAGTAAGTCTCAAGCAGTGTTATATTCTGAGGATGGATGTACACAGATAATTTTGATGGAGGGATACGAGGCAAAGCAGGAAAAATTGTGTCTCGTACAGACAGCGCTGGGACAGCATGTTGGAGGGGTTTCAGCCAGCGCCACTGGCGGGATCGCAGAAGAGATGGGTGTTAACATGTGCTGAGTGATGAGTGGGATCCGGTAGGTGGGGTGGGGAGATGAGGGATCCGTGTGAAGGAGCAGTGTAGGAAAGGCACGAAGGCTAGGGCACAATCGCTACCATAGGGTACTGTTTGTGGGGCTTGTTTGGGAAAGGGGTAGAGTCTTATGTGCCAGAGCCCTGGTGGCTCCTGCAGGATCAAAGGTGGCGCAGGTCCGGGGATCGCGTGCTGAGTGGTTGGGGCTCAGTCTGTAGTCAGGACCTGTTTAGACCGTGCTTTCAGAAGAGAGTTCTGTCTGGCGTGTAAAGGGTAGATTGGTGTTGAACTAAAATGAGTCGGAAGGGATACTCCGGGCTGATTGGGACCCGAAGTGACTCAGCAAGTTGAGAGAGAGAGAGATTGTTTTCTTATTTAAGGATTTGTACATCAGAAGGCGATAGGTCAGTGACAGTGTCTGGCCGAGGGTCTCACCCCCAGTTGCTCGTCGGCACCATTGGGGAGCCTTTTCACAGATGCCTTAGCCGGGTCCCCGGGTACCAACTGGAGTGTCTGGGGGGAGGGCCCAGAAGTGTGAGTCTGTAGTGCATTTGCCGAGCGCTCGGGAGGCTGCGCCCCGACCCACCGCCTTGCAGTGGGAGCCGCTGGAACATGGGACCAGCTGTGGTCTGTGGTGCCAGCGTTCACAGCCGTGCAGGCCGAGAGGATTTCAGAAGGGGGAGGGCGTGAGATCGCCTCGGAGAGGTGTTTAGAGGGGGACTGAGGATGAGGAAGAGCCAGCTGAGAACCCTAACAGGAAGGGACAGAACGCCCTAAGGGAAGTGACAGTGTTAGGAGTGGAGCTGAGGTCCAGTGCGGGCAGCGCTCAGCAGGTGTGGGGCCCGCCGAGCTTGAGGCGGGAAGGGAGGAACCAGTTCCCCTGCTCCCGGGTGCCAGGCACGATGACACCCACAGATCAGCGCATCTTTTCAGAATCCTGTGCAGTTCATGGTGCACACGGTCTTTCCTTCCTGCTTATCTGTCTGCCGGTCTCTGTCTTAGGAGGGGAGGACGCTCGGGTGACTGGGCCGCAGTTGGTCGCCCAGCTGGGGCGTGGCAGGGCCTCGCCTAGAGCCAGCCTTTCCTGGTTCTGGAACCCTTGGCCTTTCTAGTTCCGCGCTCCTCTCCCAAGAAAGATGGGAAACTGCAGTTTCACGATCAGCTGTGTGTCTGTGATTGTTAAGAGAATTTCATGGCAGTAGCAGAGTTAAAAGAGTCAAATTCTGACGGGTTCAGGAGTAAACTGCAGATGACGATTGTGGGGTCCTGGTGAGACAGTCTTAGACGGTCCAGGATGGGGTCTGATGGGATGGGAAGATGAGTAAAACCAGGTGGAAGTGAAGTCGAAATAGGGTGGCGGGCAGGTTTTGGTGGATTGAGGGGGAGAATTTGAAGGGGCAGCTGGGCTGACAGCGGGAAGCTATGTGGCCGCCTGTGGCCCTTGAGAGCTGGCAGTGGGCCTCAGCTGAGCTGAGATGTGCTGTGTGTGTCAGATACTCACCAGATTTCAAAAACATTGTACGGATAAAAAATAATGTGAAATAGGGGCCCCTGGATGGCTCCATCGGTTAAGTCTCCGACTCTTGATTTCGACTCAGGTCACGATCTCTGGGTCGTGAGATCAAGCCCCACATCAGGCTCTGTGGCTAGGTGTGGAGCCTGCTTAGGATTTTCTCTCTGCCCCTCCCTGACCCTCTCCCTGCTTGTGTGCACATGCACATGCACATGTGGGCCTGCTCTCTTTCTTAAAAAAAAAAAAAAAAAAAAGTGAAATAGAGCTTTAATTTTTTTATGTGAAAATATTTTAGACATACTGAGTTAATAAGATACATTAAAATTCTTTTACCCGTTTAAAAAAATTCTTTTTAAATGTGCCTACTAGAAAACGTGAACTCGCATGTGTGGCTCGCATGATATTTCTTTTTTTTTTTTTAAAGATTTTATTTATTTGACAGAGAGAAACACAGCGAGAGAGGGAACACAAGCAGAGGGAATGGTAGCGGGAGAAGCAGGCTTCCTGCAGAGCAGAGAGCCCGATGCGGGGCTCGATCCCAGGCCCCTGGGATCTGACCTGGGCCGAAGGCAGACGCTTAACGGCTGAGCCACCCAGGCGCCCTCGCATGATATTTCTGTCGCACAGCGCCGGCCCAGACTTGGGGACCGTTCTCGGTGCAGGATGCTGTATTGCTGCAGGCGTGCGGCGTCCCTCTCGTGGGAGCAGGGACGCTCCTCGAGGAGTCCGAGTCCTGCCAGCCCATCTGACTCTAGTTCCCTTGCGTACATCCAGTCCGTTCTCGCATTCCCCCCATTCCCCCCTTGTCCCCCAGATCCTGTTGTAGCCTATTGTTGGGAACCTGGCTGTAATCAGGGCTGTGTGCTGCTTCGAGGTGTGGCCGTGTTTAGTTTCTTTCAATTGTAATAGCTGTGCGTGTTCCCCACCCCTCAGTCTTTTTTTTTTTTTTTGCCTTCTACACGACATTGACTTTTTCAGGATCAGGTCAGTAGTCTCGGAGAATGTTGCTCACCCCGGATTTGTGTGGCTGGTTTTCATAGTGGTGTTTCCCTCGTGCCTCCAGCATGTATGTTTTTCTCAAATAGAAGTTGGGTCCAACTGTGGTGGACTTCCGATTAAATATCCCAGACAAGAGAGACGCCGGCCTCTCCATGTGCGACCCCCCCCCCCAAAGCCCCCCAGGGCCCGTGAGGGGCCAGTGGTCCCTGGGTCAAGGAGACCAGCCGGTCTCGCCATTGTAAAGTACACTTTTCCTGAGAGGGGTAAAAAGGTTAAGAGTGATGTTTTGGACGAAAGAACGAGCTGACTGTCAGATAACTTAGGAGAAGCGAATCGAACACAAAAAATAGCCAAATATTGGATTTCCTGAGCTGGCAGGCAGGGTAGTACCAGGAGCTCGGCTGCCGGCCCGGAGCTTGGAGGTGAGCGGGCGGGATCCGCGTGCTTTGCTGCCCTGCCTTGCGCTGCTCCTTTCCCTTTAACGCCGCTCTCGCTGCTTTGTGCTTAATCATCATGAGCTTAATCATATTTTAGAAAAGCTAAAACGTTTTTCTTTCTTTATCTTCTCACTTACTCATTTGCAAGTAATTAAAGCCGAATCACCATTACAGCGTTGTCATGTTCTCTAACACGGAGGTGGCTCAGAATGTTGAGAAATGGTCCCGCCTTTCTGGCTCCTTCCTCCGTCCCGCTAGTGTTGCTCACTCCCGCCGACTCCAGGCGTCGTGGTGGCGCCGGGCAGGCCGCGCAGGCCCTGTGACCCTGCGTCAGCTCTGTGACAGCCCGGCGGCTCCATGCGGCAGTCACGGGGCTCTCGTGTGGCTGAGCCCTGCCACAGCCTGGGGTCAGGGTCACTGGGGTCCGAATCGCGGGGGGAGAGAGAAGCGCTTTGCACCCGGAAAGCCCGAGGCCAGAGGGGTCATGTCACGTACCCAGCGGGGGGGCTCCTCAGCTGCCTTCCGGGCTCCCAGACGCCACGTGCGCTGGGAGGGGGAGGTGGCCTCCCCTGCTGCATCGTGCCCGCTCCCAGCATCGACAGGAGTGGGTCGGGACATCTGTACGCACCCTCTGTGCCTCTCTGGGAAAAGTGCACGCTCTGCACCTATGTCGGGAGTTGAGCGCTCGGGGAGGAG
Organism: Procyon lotor; assembly: GCA_028646535.1. Lineage (NCBI taxonomy): Eukaryota > Metazoa > Chordata > Mammalia > Carnivora > Procyonidae > Procyon > Procyon lotor. The sequence goes on from CM053610.1 coordinate 111,260,497, forward strand.
TGCCCTGGCCTCTCTTCTCCCGCACAGCCCTGCAGCCACAGACCGTCTGCCCTGCGCTGTCCCCGCAGGGACTGCCACCGGCCTCTAGCATTCAAGTATCTGCAGGACCGAGAGTTTGCCTTTCCTTTGTCTGTAACTTTCTGATCCGTGGCAGCCCGATACTTTCCTAAAGGTAATAAGGAAGAATTACAAGGAAAAGTCAATGTCACAGGGCTCTATGGGTTTCTAGATTCTTCCCTTCCGTTCCTACACTTGCTGCTGGGCTGGGGCCCCATTTGCACACTGGCCCTGTGAGCCGATGGAGGTAGCACTGGGAGAGAGCATGGTTTCAGATTTTGAACTCGGAGCCTTGATGTATCCTTTAGCCCCTGAAGCACATGCAGGTGAGAGTCGACGTGTGCACGCTTCCTGGGAGGGCCCTGCTGTTCCATCCGATTCTCTGTGGCTACCCCATGAGGCCTCACAGCACACTGGATAGTGCTCGCCACGGTGGGCATCAGACTTGAGACGGGTTCTTTTGACTCTAGGCATGAATGAGCGTCTCCCTCTCTTTCAAAGTTGATATTATCATTGTTGGAACTGTAACAAATCCAACTCCCCCATTTGTCCCTTGGTTTTCAAAATCTTGGTTCATTTCCGTAACTGATCGTTTGGGCCACTTGTTTGTTTTCTCTTCCTACACTTTAAATTTCCACTCTTATGTTTTGAACTCACCAATAAAGAGAGAGCCCACAAAACCCTTGACCCCCAATAAAAGCAGAACCCCAGGCCTGTGTGTGCTCTCTCATTCTCTCTCCCTGCCTGCCCCATCTACAAAGAAGACTGGGGAGGGAAAACCATTCATAACTCCACCTTCTCTTCCCAAGTGCCTTTACTGTTTCCATGAGAAAAATTCTTATGTGTTAGTATGTTTTTATTTTAATTTTTTAGATTTATTTATTTGACAGAGAGAGACAGTGAGAGAGGGAACACAAGCAGGAGGAGTGGGAAAGGGAGAAGCAGGCTCCCCGTAGAGCAGGGAGCCCAATGTGGGACTCGATCCCAGGACCCTGGGATCATGACATGAGCTGAAGGGAGACACTTAACGACTGAACCACCCAGGTGCCCCTGTTCATGTTTTTAGTCATGGTCCTCACCGCTATATGTAGAGTTGTCTTTTGATTCTGGTAGACATTATATTAATGTTTTTCCTGTTGTATGGTGTTTTATGTTTGCACTTTTGAAATTTTTTATTATTTGACCATGCAAGAAGTCTTTTCATTTTTTTTTAATATTATTTATTTATTCGACAGAGGGGTAGAAATCACAAGTAGACAGAAAGGCAGGCAGAGAGAGAGGGGAAAGCAGGCTCCCGGCTGAGCAGAGAGCCTGATGCGGGGCTCGATCCCAGGACCTTGGGATCATGACCTGAGCTGAAGGCAGAGGCTTTAACTCACTGAGCCACTCAGGGGCCCCCTTTTCATTTTTTCTTAGTTGTGACTGTGGTTGGAGAGTCCTGCGTTCCACGGGCTTTGGAGTTGGTAGATTATCAGCTTCTCTCTTTTCCAGCTGTGTGGTGACCTTGAGCAAGTCATCTAACTGAGGCCACGTTGTTATCTGGGGTAAAGTTCCTGGCACAGTGCCTCACACTCTTCTCCTCTCTTGCCTGTGATCATCTTAATTTCTGCTGAACTAACTTTCTTCTACTGACTTGGATTTTTTATTTTTTTATTTTTATTTTTTAGCATTTTATTCTTGGGCTTTGTTTGGTTGCTTGTTTTTCTTATTCATAATTGGCTTCAGTTCTGACCTTCCCCACTTTGGTGGGAGGTCAGTTTGTATCATTGTCCATATATGGTCAAGTGAGATCCTATTCCATTGTGAAAAGAATCTGCTTTGTCTAGTCTGGGTTCTTTGGGGGGTAGTTAGATTAGAGCCTTTTCTCTGGTCTGTTGGGTACATGTTATTTCATTTCCTTGCAGAATGCTTGTTGTTGAATGATCTGTGTTCAGAATCGAGCCAGTGAAGCCAGGCTTAGGGAATCTCTTCGGCAAGAACCTTCTTTTTGGTTATAATCTGTCTCAGTCCCCAGAATGACCTCTTTCGTTGAGTGTAAAGGGTGTAGGAGAAGGTTTGGCTCTAAAATTCTCTAGCTTGTGATAGGGTACTTGGTCCCTTTGAACTTTTTTTTCCATCTGTAAAATGAGGATGCTGTTATTTCTTATTTCAAAGGCTCATTGCATGTCCACCAAGGTAATATCTGTGAAGGCGCTTAGTGAGTCAGAGAGAACTCCCTGGACGCTTGCTGATTTCAGTTGTATGGAAAGCGCATCGTTCTGGAACAGCGACTGGGAGGACGGGCTGCGTCGGGAGGCCGGTGGGGAGGAGCAGGTTGCAGGTGTGGCGGAGAACAGAGAGCAGAACCAGAGCAGAATCAGGGGGTCCCTGGGTGCTGCCGCTCCTGTGTTTTAGGGGGACGCCTTCACCGAGGGCGGGGACCTTCTCCCGCACTTCAGTTCTGCTTTCTTAAAATGCGGATCTGTTAGTCCAGTCTGTTCCAGCTCCCTTGCGAGTGAGTTAACTGGTAGAGTAAGGGCTGTCCGGTGCTGCTAGGGCTTTCCTGCTGCAGCTGCAGCCGTGGGGCTCTCCTTGAGGCCGTCTTTGGTTTGCGATTCGGGTGTGAAGTTGATGCAAACCTCAGGAACTACTTTGCTGTGACATTTTGTGGGAGATGCTTTGCCTTGGTTCTTTGATTCCTGATTAACAGGAAGAAGCCCTTTTTCTTAACTTCTTCGTTATTATCATTATTATAAATAGTGCACCTGAACTACATTTTGTCTCTGTGTCTGAAGTGTCAAACTCTCCTCCTTAAAAATGATGGCAGACTTGATGTAGACCTGAGCACATGGCAGTGGAAAGTGCTTATTTACCTGACTAGTACAGCTTGAGCATCTTACAGGTGGGGAAGCTGGTCTTCAGGATCCTTAAGGCGCCCCATTTAGGAGGATCAGAGACTAAAGCCCCTGACCTGATTCGCAGGCACCCGGCCTCCAGGCCCAGCTCTTCTGCACTGAGCTGGGACATTTCTAAGTGTAAAACAAATAGAAGAGGGCACCTTTTTCTTCCCCATGTGTTTACTTTTCTCATTGTGTTTATTTTTAGGGATGCTTCTTACTGCCAACGAAACCCCCAAGATGGGCATCTATTACATTCCGGTAAGTAATACAAATAGTAGTTACAGTAAAAATAGGATAAGCAAAGACAGTTTATTTTTAAGCTGGTCGTATTGAAGGCCTTTGGGTCTGCATGCGGTTGTGTAAAGTAAACACAGTGGACTCACTCGTAGTTTCCCTTTGCTTCCTAGAACCAGTAAAATAATGCTTCACCGTGCTTTCATGGGAACCACTTCCTAGCACGTGAAAATAGACATTCGGAAGTAGTCTTTGTTCTTCTGATTTACATTTGGTTTTTGTTCCCAAGTATTTTAGAACCGTGAGCTTTAAGCTGTTAGTGATCAGGATTCTAAACCAACAGCCTGGTACTCTTCAGTCATCTTGTTTCTCTTCCAAGTAAGTTCCGCCTAAGGAAACTGTCCAGTGGGCCCGGTCGGTGGCGGCCTGCAGTCCCAGGCCTGGCCTTTTGTTCTTCCTTCAAGAATTCTCTTGCATGTGACAGAAGCTTCCCTGCCTTTACCTTTCAGATTGTAGGACGGAAGAGACATGGGGAGGTGGGACCTCCTAAACAGAAAACCACGTGGGACAGGTTTGGCACTAGATCACTTTTCGGCCGGCAGACAGATTTGGGGAGAAGAGGGTGGGGGTGAGGGGTGTCGCAGAGCAGGACTTTGGGGAGGTAAACTCTGTAACTGCAGTCAGCCTCCGGTCTGGAAAGTTCTTCATCTTTACAATGGTCCTTTTGAAATAGCTTTATGGCATATTTCCCAAAAACACGTGTTCTGCTGGATGTCAACTTCTGGGGTTTCAGGAAACTCGTAAATTGTTGAAAGTACTTTGAGATACTCCTTTTGGTCGTTAGTGAAACGAAGGCCATTCAAGCAGCAGACTTTTATGTTTTTCTAAGTTGTCATTTGTTCCGTTTTCCCCAGCCTCTCCGATACTGCTTCTGTATTCTTGTCAGTTTGTCCATCTTTCCTCATCTTCGTTTGTTCAGTGACTACATTTCTTGATCGCATCAACGGGGTCAGGCCCAATACTGGATGCTGGTGGGGTGTTAGAGTCCAGAAAGGACGCAGTCCGAGTCCAGAGTGAGGAGGGCTTCGTGGGAGGAAGGGAGGTGCTCTGGAGCGCTCAGGAGGGGAGACGCCCCACCCAGCTCGGGGCTGGGTCCTGGCGGGAGGTGCGGAGGGTGCTCAGAAACCTGCCGAGGGGGAGGGACTCCCTAGGAGAGACCTGGGGGATGGTTACGTACACCGGATGGAGGGTGGGGTGCAGGGCGGGAGAGTGAGCTCAGAAGTGGAGGGACCAGTGTGCAGACATCGGGGAGAAAGTAATCCACGTGGCTGAGGCACAGACGGCTGGGGGTCAAGAGCCCGACGACGGAGGTCTTGTGAGCCAGGTGGGCATGTAGGCAGGAAGGCCTGGGCAGACCCTGAGCGGGGCAGTGATCCGATCGGATTTGCATTTGGAAGGATTATTTTGGCTGCCACAAGGAGAGTGGCTGAGGCAGGAGCTCATAAGAATTCACCAGAGCCTCGTACAGGAGAGACGAGGGTGCGCGTGCCCCCTGTGCCTTCCCTTTTTAGTGGTTGTAGCCTTTAGAGTTCTGGTTTGAGACAGGGTTGAACTGGCAGGCAGTCACTTCAGAGGTTTGTTGCCCTTGCGTCGCCAGATGGCGGGTCTCGGAGGTGTGCACTGCTGCGGGCTTGTACAGATCGTGAGAACGCCTTGACCCAGTCCAGTGTGATGTGGTCCTCAAGAGAGACCAGTCAGCTTGCCTCCTAAACGTTACTTCTTGTCCTGAGAGACGCCTCTCTCCCTCTTCCTCCTCAGAGTGCTTACTGTGCTTTCCCCTTAGCACTGGCCCATAGGGTGTCGATGTCCTGCATGTGGCGGCTTTCCCAGGTCAAATGTGGAGCGTCAACCAGTGGAGGCGGGTGGAGGTCTGCGGGCAGGGAGGGAGGCCCGCTGGGTGGATCAGGAGCCGCAGGCCGCAGAGCCCCCAGCCGCTGGCTCGGGGGGCAGGAGGGGCTGTCCCGAGTGCTTGGGCGCTAAGGCCACCTCAGGCACCTGGGCTCCGCAGGCGGCAATGGGGACAGGGTTGGAAGATAGGCTTGGCCACTGGTGGGACGCAGGGAGTAAGGGAGAGGAGAGACCAGAGACTGCGGCCCTGTTTCTGCGCGGGGAGCGGGGGTGGGCAGGGAGGGAGGGGGCGGGGTAGTGAAAAGGATTCTCCCTTTGATATCCTCTTCTACACTTTACAAAATGCTTTTTAAAAGGAGCAAGCACGTAACTTTTTTGATTAGATGAACAACCTATGCGTGTTTCTCTGTATTCCAAGTGTTCTACGAGGTACAGGGAAATGAAAACCACCCGTTTCCCCTTGATAGTGTTACACATGCTATTACTACTGGGACGTAATATTTTTCAGTTGTGATGTTGTTGGTGTGAAGTCATATTTTATATGCAGATTTGTATCTGGGTCCTTCGGATAACTTCAGAAATATTAATTCCAAGGCGTTAGAATCACCTGACACATTTTTAGTGGTCTCTGTTGTTTTTGCCTTCACTGTAATCGCAGTGTCACTAGCGCAAGTGTGACCTTAATCGTGGGCGTGCGGTACGCTGAGCGGCGCTTCCGCCCATCGCTCAGTGCTCCCTACCAGTGCGCTGGCAGTCCCGTTCTCACCCCCCACCCCGTCACCCGTTGCCCCGGTTCTCTGCATTCGTTTTCATTGCCTGGCTTGTGACATAGCGTCTTAGATCTGTAGGACACCCATTATTCACTTCTCACTTCCTCTGTCTGTCTCTTGGGGTGGTTCCAAGTAATAGGGACTTTCATTAACCTGAATGGTAGGGGCCAGTGCTAGCCAGGTGGTGAGAAACTGCTTTCTTGACAAACATTAGCCTGTCTTAGACCTTGTTAGTTTCTGCTTCGTAGCTCTGGGGTGACTGGGGCTGTGCAGGGAGAGCCCACAGGGGACACGCCCAGGTGGCTTCGTGTGGCAGAGCGGGAGCGCGGTGTCCGTGCCTAGCTGGGCACTTGCAGGGACTTGTGTTTAGTGCTCCTTCCTGACCTGCCTTTTTACCCTGCACCGCATGAGCCCCTGTAGTGCCCTTGCCTTTTACCTGGAACCTGTTCTTTTGTAAGCCTCCTTCGGAGCAAGGAGAGAGCCCAGGGCTCTGAAAGCTTGCCATTTTTCATAAGATTTTATCAAACTTACCAAGCAGATACTTGGCACAACAATTTGTTTGAGGCCTATAAAACCAGGAAGGGTGTTTTTAATATACGATTAGTGCCAAATTTAGGAGGTTTGCATTGTGATTTGTTCCAACATCTTCTGTCAGGTATGAAAGCCCCCCTCCACCCAGCTTTGGGCCTGTACTAAATAATGTTCTTTTAGCTTAAGTTTTGCGTCTCTATCTGATACCATTTTCTTGAACACTTGAAACCTTTAGAGATTAAATGCAATTCCTGACTATACACTCTGCCGCATACGGAAAACTGACTGGTCTTTCATGGCCAGGTGGGTTTTCTCCAGCCCTTTCCCTGTTTTTTCAGTACACTCCTTTCTTTTTCCCCCTCTCAGAGACCAAGAAGTGTTATTTTGCCTGTTTGTTTGCATTTTAAATTCCACGGTCTAATTCAAATGCAGCTCCTGAGACCAATGCCAAGAATAGTTTTTTAGGTTTGGTTTTCCTCTGCAATGTAATTTAATCTTGGGGTAGTTCTTTATAATTAAATCTTTGGCAACTGTGTGGATTCTAGAGGGAGTCCAAATGTCCTGTGGCACCCAACTCAAAACCCAGCCAGTGTGGTTAATATTGTTTCTGTTGGAGGTGACCCTGAATTCCAAGTCTCTGGTGTGTTAGGAGCTCCCAGAACCCCTCACAACTGGGTAGTTGATTGCTTGCACGCTTGATAATATGTATGGATGTGTAACCTTGAGGAAAAATGTAAAAGGAAAATGCATCATTATTTGTTTAGGAAGCTGTTTGGTTAAGAAGAATAAAAGTCAGTTAAAGGGGCACCTGGGTGGCTCAGTCGTTAAGCATCTGCCTTCGGCTCAGGTCATGATCCCAGAGTCCTGGGATCAAGCCCCACATCGGGCTCTCTGCTCTGCGGGAAGCCTGCTTCTCCCGCTACCACTCCCTCTGCTTGTGTTCCCTCTCTCGCTGTGTTTCTCTCTGTCAAATAAATAAAATCTTAAAAAAAAAAAAAAGTCAGTTAAAGATCTATTTTTAGAACACCTGAGTGGCACAGGTGGTTAAGCATCCAACTCTTGATTTTGGCTTAGGTGATGATCTTAGGGTCATGAAATCTGAGCCCCACGTTGGGCTCCACACTGGGCATAGAGCCTGCTTGAGATTCTTTCTCCTTCACTCCTCCTCAGATCCCCTTAAAAAACAAACAAAAAAATAAAACCTGTAAATTTAAGTCGCTATAAAGATTATATGCAGTGTCACTGAACCCAGTAATCAATATTGGTAGTTAAGTATTTTATTTTAAAACAGTTTTTTAGAAAAAAGATAACTATATTGTTTTACTGAAATGTTTTTATTGTTTAATATTTTAACATTCACTATTTAAAGGTATGTTTTAAATTTAAAGTATTTTTGGAGCCTAAGTACCTGAAAATGGGGCAAGAATTCAAATATTATAAGTCCATGATTTCAAATATTACAAATAAAAACAATAGTCAAATAAAACCATAGAGGATTATATTTAGCCTGCACTAGCACTTTTGTTTCTGTTGGGAAATAGCACTGGAACTCAGCCAGCATAATGCATAAAACCCACAAAACTCTGTCTTTGCAAATGGAGATAACTAGGTGTTAAGAAGCATAAACACTCAACAGTACTTGTTTCGCTGAATTATAAAACACACACACACACACACATCCTCACAAAGGCATGTAAAGCCAAAAGAAGTAAAACATTTTTATTTGTGAAATGTAATAAAAGGGCTCAGATTAAAGCATGAGTGTTAAGTCTCTTCACTTCAGAGAGTTACCCCAAATCTGGAAAAAGGCCTGCGCTAGAGCCAGGGGCTTCTGGTACCATCACTGGGTTCATGTGCTCCTGTCTTCATAGGGCCTTACTCACTGGTTTGGGTCAAACATCCATGCTGTGGTCCTTAGGAAAACACACTGTCAGTAAGTTTACCTGGTTTTGGGGGTCGGGCGGGGGGGCGGTCAGTGCTTTTGAAATCACTCAGTTGTAGCATTTGGAAGTCACCCTTAGGAAGTGGTGTGAAAACTTTCTAGTCACCATGTGGATGCTTGCATTTGGGCACATTGGGTTGTTGCTCCAGCAAAGGACTAAAAATGGGTACTGGAATTTTCTTCTCAGTGCTTTCTGCTTGATAGACTTTTGTGACCCAAACAAAGAAATTTCGGTACAAATGACTTTGCCTGCTCTGTCTGTGGCGGATTGAATTTGTTAGTCTCGTTCTGAACTCAGCCATTCTGTCAGAGGAGTACAGACGTATTTCCAGATACTTGTTCATTGTTATGTGACCACTCAGATAGGCATCTTTTTTTTTTAAGTGCAAGATTTGAGCTATTACTGCTCTGGGGTGCTTTGGCATAACTTTCCAGAAGACTTAAGAACATAGCCATAGAGTAATTGCTAACAATAACTTCTTACTTCACCACTTAAGAAGTCAACATATTTTATCAGCTGTCCAGATTGTAAATAAGTTATATTACATTAGACTTGACAGTATCTGAAAAGTCAGTGCTTAAAATTCTTAGGCGGGGGATTCCTTTGCTCTTTTGTCTGTTGGCCTTTTTGTCTTTTCCTATGTATGTTATAAAAGTAAGTGGAGGAGACTGACCAGTGCTTCTGTTTATTCAGCAAAAATATACTGAGCATGTGCTCGGATGCAGGAATGTGTCGGTGAATGCAACTGTCTTCCTACCCTGCCTTTGTGAGTCCACAGTCTAGGGGAGGGTGACGGTAGACAAGTGCGTAGCTAGGTGCTGTGGAGGAAAGGACCGAGTGCAGGGACAGAGAAATGTCATTGGGGCACCAGGCCCCAATTATCACTCTCCATTTTATGTAGATATTTTAGGTCTCTTTTCTATACAGATGTTATCTTACCTGTTGTAATCGTAAAGTTCAAGGTTAAAGAGTTTGTCGTCTTTCTCTCTTAACGATTGCAGCATATACTGAGGTAAAAATGGTGAGTGACGGATTTGTTCCATAATTTGTAATCTCTAGAAACAAAGCAAAGAGCTGAGAGAATTTTGGCCAACCAAAAACGTGCTGCTTTTCCTGGAGATAAAAAGTTGTACGTACGTACAATCAAGTACCCTTGCTTCCTTAACGTGGATCTCACATACAGATCACTTAACTTTATCTCTAAGTAGCACATGACACAGCCAACCAGACCTCTTTGCAACACCGCCTTGGCTTCTAGAACAGCATATTCTCTTGGTTTTCCTCCTATCATCCAGTCGGCCCTTCTCAGTCTTCTTTGGTTGCTCCTTCTGTGTGTGGTCCAGGGATTGGGCCTTACCTCTCTCCTCTTTCAAGTCCTTGTCGCTTCTGTTTATATGCTTTCCCTCAGGAGCTCATCTGTCCCTAGGCTTTCTATGACACCTTAATGCTGATAACGTCCAAATTGCTGTCTCTGGTCTTTCCTTCTCTGAGCTACAGTTATGTATCCACTACTTTATTTGGGTTCTCCACTGAGATCTAATAGTCACATTATATCTGATAGGTCCACAGTGGAATTCTTGATCCTCGCTCCCTATCCTTCCCCCCAGACCTGCCTTGTGTTCCTCTTTCAGCAGAGAACTCACCATCCACCCAGTTACCCAGGCCCAGAGCCCAGGAGCCAGCTTCGTTCCCCTCCCCCTTCCATGTCATGCCTCCTTCTCCCTCCATCACAAGTCACATTACTTCCGTTACCCGTTTGGTTCAGATCCTGCCGTGTTCCCATGCTGTGGCTCCTGCCCCTCGCTTGGATTGCCAGGATGGCCTCTTAACTGCTTTCTTCTATTTCTGTTGGCTCTCTTGCAGTCTATTTTCCACATAAATCCAGAGTGATATAAAACATAAAAACAAAGCACAATTATATCACTCTACTGCTTAAAACCATTCAGAAGCTTATCACTTTGCTTATTAGCATTAACTCCTTTCGTAATTTAAAATGCCCTATAAGCAGAAAAAGGCCAAAAATCCAGAGTCTCCATTTTCTCTCACCTATCGGAGAATAGAGCTCTATAACCCGTTAATCCATTTACAGAGATCGCCAAGTAGAGCATGGAACCAAATCCCAGCCATTGCTGCCCCCAAGTGGGAGTAACATAAATGATCCAAAACAAACACGTGAAATTAGTAGACAGGAAAATTAAAAGTAAAATTAGAAAAATAGTCAGCAGAGTCCTACCCCCAACCCCCTGCCTTCACCACTGGGAGCCAAGGGGGAAGCTGGGCTCGGGCCTGCGTAGCTTGTATGAGGCACACGTCTCAAGTGGCAGAGTTTACCCGGCTCTGTCGGGTGAGTCCGTTGTGCATCCTGGTGAGATCGCCAAAACTTAAAAGATAATTTCAGAAAACAGTTAAATCCTGACTCTCACATAGATAGCAAATAAATGTGCCAAAATTATTTACCTTGATGGAGAGTGGGGGTGGGAGTGGGAGTGGAGCAGAGGGAGAGAGAGAGTCTCAAGCAGGCTCCGTGTCCAGCACAGAGCCCGACGTGGGGCTGGATCTCGTGACCCTGAGATCATAACCTGAACCAAAATCAGAAGTTGGATGCTTAACCAGCTGAGCCACCCAGGCGCCCTGAACCTCTTAAAATTTTTATTTCGCCTGCTAATTAAGTGAGGGAACCAGACACAGCTACACCAGATCAAAGGAAAAGTCTAAGAAAGCACATATTTACATGCGATAAAGTCATGTTGAACTGGGCGTGTGCAAAGGGACACAAATCCGCCTTTGCAAAGGTCTGGAGGGTTATTTGTGCAGGACAGAATTCATGTGCGTGTCTGTAGACAATATTTTGCATTGCTACCAGTTGCCAACGTTTAGAGCTGTAAAACAAACCCCGTAGAATCAGAATCCGATCATCTCGAAGGGTGTGCTCTGGATCAGGGATCTGGCAAACTAAACACCGGCACCTGTTTTTATAAATAGTTGCATTGGAACACAGCACACCCATTCAGGTCTGCGTTGTCCTTGGCAGCTTGTGACTAAAATGGCAGAGTTGAATAGTTCCCACAGAGATCAAATGGTGCACAGAACCTGGAACATGTACTGGCCCTTTAAGAAAAAGTTGGGCAGGGGCACCTGGGGGACTCAGTGGGTTAAAGCATCTGTCTTCGGCTCAGGTCATGATCCCAGGGTCCTGCGGCTGTTGCTGTTGATGCTGCATCGGGCTCTCTGCTCAGTGGGGAGCCTGCTTCCCCCTCTCTCTCTGCCTGCCTCTTTGCCTACTTGTGATCTCTCTCCTTTCTGTCAAATAAATGGATAAAATCTTAAAAAAAAAAAAAAGAAAAAGTTGGTCAGCCTCTGCCCTAGACCATGCAGTTTTCCATGAAAGCACAGCATTTTCCCTACACTTATTTATCTACTTAAAAAGTTATGTATCTCCTTATCACAGTATAAATAATATAAATATAAAACATATAAATATGAAATATGGATTTGGGATCATGTTTTGGCTTTTTCACTGTTAATACCTCAAGCTCCTAAAGTGAGGCATTCAAGTAATAGGTGCGAAAAAATTAATAAAACAAATACACGTGAGAGTGATGATAGTGATTTAGAGAATCTTAGACAATGATTGTCAGCTTCCTCAATGGCTGGTTGGCAGTGTTAATTTTTAGCTATTATACCAAATTAGAATTTTGCGTTTGCCTTTTCCTGGTACCACTACTGAGTCACAGAAGCGGAGAACATGGCTTGTAAGGGCCAGAGTATGATTTTTATGCGGTAGGATAAGGATCAGTTCCTTTGCCCTAACAGTACATTCTAATCAGCCAGCTCAGAACATCTTGGAGTGACGCAATCTCTGTATTTGGGAGGTGCTGACAGATTTATAAAAGTAATACCTTGTCCGGAAGATTTAATAGTGATGTTGGTAAGAGGATAAACTCTCTCCTGGAAGAATACAAAAGGAAAGTATGAAAGTACAGGCATTTAGCTTTTGTTGGACCCTTTTTGAAACTTGTGCAAAAGTCAGCTTTTCTGGGGCACCTGGGGGGCTCAGTGGGTTAAAGCCTCGGCCTTCGGCTCGGGTCATGATCTCGGGGTCCTGGGCTCGAGCCCCGCATCAGGCTCTCTGCTCAGCAGGGAGCCTGCTTCCCCCTCTCTCTCTGCCTGCCTCTCTGCCTACTTGTGCTCTCTCTCTCTCTCTCTCTGTCAAATAAATAAATAAAATCTTTTAAAAAAAAAGGTCAGCTTTTCTTCTGGGTAACATAGACTTACCTGTTTTAAGGATTAGAAATAATGCCTTCGTTTTTCTCCCTGTGCTTCCCCATGCTTTTAAGCAGGTGTTGCAGTAAGTGCTGTGCGTGCTCCTAAGATGTGGGCTTGAATCTACACCACGATTGGTCCAGTTGATCCATTTCAGTTCAAAGCCGGTACTGAGAGCCCTCTCGTGTCCACTCATTTGTTATTTGGAGATTCCCAGATGAGAGATCTCTCTGGCCAACTGGTGTGGGGTGAATGGCCCTGAATGCGCTAGTGTCCGTGTTCACTCCTAGATGTGACAGGACGTATTTTCAGCTAGAATGCTCATTTAGGCAGAGGGCTGTTAGACACAGCGACAGAAGCAATTTTGTTACAGATTCCGATTTCATAATGCTAGTAGCAGCATATTCTCTTGGTTTAGGATGGTGCTGCCAGATGCAAAGGAAACTGTCCCCCTGGGGAATTCGCTAGCGAACAAAGGATATACAAGACAGAACATAAACTGGACAAGTAGTGGCTGAATTGTTTCCTCGCTAAAGGAGTTTTCGGTGTGCTGTAGGGGAGCAGGGCAGGCTTTTGAAGCACACAGCGGTAGAGAAGGAAGGGAACTTAAAGGTCATCTCGTCCAACTCCTTCATTTATCGCTGAGGAATCAAGTTAACTGTTCAAAGTCAGATGACAAGTTGGTGGGCAGAGCTGGATCTAGAATGCACTTCTTCAGTCCACGTTGCAGGGTGGAAACAACTGAGATTTGGTCTTTAGTCTGACCTGAGGTTGAATACCAGCTTTGTCACTTACAAATTTTGAGACCTCGAGTGGGTCACTTAGGCTGCCTGAGCCTTACTTAGTTTCTTGAACTCTGGGAGAGGAGTGCTGTTGTCAGGCAGCTGTGGGGAATAGATGTATTTATTCGATCACGTATCATGGTGGGGAAGGTCAGCTGATTATGATTATTTCTTACGGTAGCAAAATTCAGGGAGTCCAGGAGCAGAGAATATTTGGCATTATGTGGACATGGGCCTTTATGTAGCTTTTGGAAGGAATGTGCTTTGAGCACAACAGATATACTGAAAAGTTCGTGGTAAGGACGTAAGTATGAACTAGGAAAATGATTTGGAAAATAGGACTTGGTATCGTCTGGTCTATAACATATGAAATGCAGGTTGAGAAGGAGCAGTCGAATGCCATTAATTTTGCTGTTAATTATTGAAACAGAAAGCAGTGATGAAATCTGGTTGCTAAAATAAGACATCTGATCTTTAAAACCGAAGTCCATTTTCCTCCATTATATCATCAGAGCCTGCTCTTTATAGAAAATGGCAAATAGGGGCGCCTGGGTGGCTCAGTGGGTTAAGCTTCTGCCTTCGGCCCAGGTCATGATCTCAGGGTCCTGGGATCGAGCCCCTCATCGGGCTCTCTGCTCAGCAGGGAGCCTGCTACCCCCTCTCTCTCTGCCTGCCTCTCTGCCTGCTTATGATCTCTCTCTCTCTGTCAAATAAATAAAATCTTAAAAAAAAAAAAAAAAAAAGGAAATGGCAAATAAAGAGAAGCTGGATCAAACGCCAGCATCTCTCCATCGCCCAGAGACAAACACATTAACATCCTGCTGTTATTTTTTTCCATTGTTTTAATCTGAAACATTGCTTATGTGAAGTTTCATATCTTGCTTTTTCCCCGGTTAATTAATATTTCCCGGGGTCATTATAGACTTTTGGAGATTAGTTAAAAAGTGGGGTTTGTGTGTGAACATAAAGGTAACATATCGTTGGGGCACCTGGATGGCTCAGTTGGTTGGGCGTCCAGCTCTTGGTTTTGGCTCAGTTCTGATCTCGAGGTTGTGGAATTGAGCCCTGTGTTGGGCTCCATGCTCAGCAAGACGTCTGCTTGTCCCTCTTCCTCTGCCTGTGTGCGTGCGCATGCTTGCTCGCTCTCAAATAAATAAATAATAAATAAAATCTTTTTAAAAAGACTAACATATAGTTATTTTAAAAAATGTTTAAATATCGGAAAAATAAATAGAAAAAAACAATCACAGTCTCACTAGTCAGAGACATTCTTGCTAATACTTTGTTATATTTTCTTTGCATTTAGGAATAGCTTAGTGGCCATTGACTAAATTTATGGCACGATTCGGTAATAAGTTCACCTAGCTTACATAAGTATAAATAGAAGTCCTTCAGGGCACTGGGGGCTAGAGTGATGGAGCGCACAGTGGCTCTTATTGGTGGCCCTTCCCCGTGGTGGGCCCGTGTCCTGGACTGAACTGGGTGGGAGAGAGCCTTTCTCGACTAGGAGAATTCCTAGTCCTAATTCCTAAAGGGTCCACTGTACGTGATCAGTTACCTTCTCTCCTGTGCGTGGAGGAAGGTGCTAGATACGTGTCATCCTAGGAGAATAGGGACAGTAATCCATTAGTTTCTGTGTTACATGGGCGAGATGAGGAACACCACTAGAAAAAGTCTGCTTGGATCTATCGTTTTCTTCCAAAGCTGTTTTCCCTCGTATCTCTCATAGCTTCACTCACTGAGTGTGATCCTGATCATTTAAGAGGAAGGGATTTTTTGACACAACAGGGCCACTGGATCCAAGTCCCCCAGTGTGTCTGCCCTGTTCCCACACTGAGGAAAACGTGCTCTTTTACTTCTGGAAAGATATCTCGGAGGGATTTTCAAATTTAATTTTGGTCATACTCCATTTCATCATACCTGCTTGACTTGAGAGCCTGATCTCCATATAAGAGGTTAAACCAATGAAATTGAACTTCAGAAATATTCCATGGAAGGGATGGAGTAAGAGACAGGAAAAGATATTTAAAATACAGTTAGCAAGTTTAGAATGGGCAAGAGGGCTTAGCAGCAGCCTCTGTGAAAAAGAGATCTGGGAGTTCTCTCAAACCGTAAATCAAAGGTATGAGCGTCTGGCAGAATGTTGGCAGTGACCCCACCTGTAGGGGTACACCTGCCCGGGGTAGAGGGCAAGGTGATCCAGTGAAGGGGTGACCTTAATGTGGGACCGGTCACTGAGAAATATTTTATAGGCTGAGGGTCGGAGCAAGCTCAGAAGACAGTTCAGGAGTTGTGCTGTCATGCACATGTAGGGAAGGCATGTTTTTAGGGTGTAGGGAAAGAGTAAGATCATGGAGCAAGGGCACCTGCGTGAGGCAGAGGATGTGGTGGGGTGTGGGCTTGCAGGGGACAGTGTCTGCGACCGAATACAGGAGAAGCTGTTGGTATAGGGGCGCGGGGGGTTGGGGACGGAACTTTCAGAGCTTCTGCACAGAAGAAGAAGACACACTTGAAGAAAAAACACAATTCATTGTAAACAGTTCAGTTTTCAGACCAAAGATACATATTTTTCAGATGTCTTGATTTGTAATAGTGCAAATGGGACATATGCTTAATTTTGTTCTCTAAGAAAAGCATTTCAGAGATAAAGCTAATAAGCCTTTAAGATCTAAAAGGATAAGATAGCTTATAAAAAGTAAAAGACTTAATTTTATGGACAAAAGAAATGTGGGGCACTTAGAGGTTAGTAGAGGAGTTAGATCCAGAGCCTGTGTATTTTCATTATCTTTTCCTGATAAACAAGAGGAAAGGGATGCAGTGTGTGTGTGTGTGTGTGTGTGTGTGTGTGTGTGTGTGTTTCCTTTCTAACTGAAGCTCACAGCAAACCTGTTGTAATTGGGTTTTATTTTATGCATGAAATTGTTTTATAAGGCATGGGGTGCTGTTGGTAATTTGTCAGTTACATATTCATCACTGCGAAATAGGAAGTGAAGGCGAAAGTCAGGTAGCTAATAAAGTGTTCTGTCCTGATACAAACAAGTTGTTTGCATCTTTGCATCTTTACCCAGGGGAAATGTGTGCTTCTATTTTAATCTAAACACTTTCAGGCAGCAACACAGTATGTGAGGCATTTTTCCTGACAGTGGAAATCCTCTCCATTTCCATTTCTAATGACAACTTATTAGGTCATAAGAACGGCAGACCTGCAGAAAGCATTCATGTGTGACACTCAGGAAGCCACTTTCTGAGATCCCGTCGCATTTTTCAAAAAGCTAATTTCCATTCTGGCGAGGTAAGATGCATTTCATTTTCATACGGAAATAGCTGATGCGCGGGTGACATGTGCTTTATTATATCACTACGTCAGATGGTGTTTGGTTTTGCTTAAACGGTTACCTGTCTGGCGTGCCCATTTTCTTGAAAATAAATGACAGCTTCCTGTTCAGGTGCTAGTTACTCAGTTTGAATCAGCTATCGACCAAAAGATTTGTGTCCCAGCTCTCTGGCCGTTAGGTCATCTTGGTGTTCACCGGTTTGCTGTCTTTACCACACTCCTTCTGGACAAGATGGAGTTGGGTGTGAATTGAATATTCCCGTGTCCTGTTGGTGCTTTCACGGAGGTGGTGGTGATAAAATAGAGCGGCCACACCAGGGATTGGTTTAAGCTTCTGAATAGGCCTGACCGCTCGGATCATGGGGCAGTTTCTTTGGTTAATGTGCCCATTACCTACTCTGATTTTTTCGCGTGTGTTCTCCTTAAAAGCAGAAAGTAAGTCACACAAATAGGCACCAGTTTGGGGCTACATTCTTTCAAAAGGCTTGACGGATACAGACAACAGTACGAAAGTTCTGGGACTCACTCGCACAGTCCTTGCTTTGACGTGGTGTTCTCCAATCCCAAGAAGGTTTTTCTGTCTTCTGATGCCGTGTTCTCGGGTGCGAGCCCCGCAAGGGCAGCAGTTCTGTGCGTTTACTTTACGTCGTGGCGTCTGCCAGCTGATGGGCTCACGTAGAACACATGCGGACACGAAGGAGCAGAGACGATTGATGCTTCATTTTGAAATTTTTATTATGGAAAAATTTCAAATATGCATAAAAGAGGAGAGAAGTAGAGTGAACCCCCATCTACTTATCTCTTTGCTTCAGTATTTTTAGTTGTGGGGGGAAGCGGAGGTAGGAGCACTTTAAATTGCTCCAGAAGGTGGTGGTTAAAAATAGTTAAATAGAAATGAATATTTGATCTTCACAGTGGCTCATATCTTTAGGCTGGGTATTGACCTGCTTGAAGAATAGAACATTATCCTCAGGTGGAAACAAATGTGTAAACTGCAGGGAGGCGTATTGAAAGGAAGGTTAGAGCTGCGCGTCTGTGTTTCTTGTGTATCTGCACATGGTTGTATCATTCACTCATAACTGACTTGACTTTTGAGAAGTTTTGAGTTCACAGCCAAATTGAGTGGAAAGTACAGAGAGTCCCCACGTACTCCATATTCACATTCACACACAGTGCGCTCGCCTCCATTGTCGACATCCTGTACCAGACTGGTACATTTGTTACAGTGATAAGCCCGCACTGACACGTCATTGTTATCCAAAGTTGTTTGGGTTCACTCTTGGTGTTGTCCATTCTGTGGGTTTTGGCAAATGTCTAATGACGCGTACCCACTGTTACGTATCATACTGAATAGTTTCACTGCCCAGAAAGTCCTCTTGTATTCCGGCCTGAAGCTCCAGTGTTTTAACTCATACACGTGGGAGAAAGGGCTTCAAGACAGTTTGA
>CM053610.1:111279143-111308006 GCA_028646535.1 Procyon lotor
TAAATTCTAAATATTTAGTGTGGCAGTTAAGTTTTACTGAATATATAATGATAACCTCTTTGAATTTTTCAAGGCCTAATGCAGATGTCTCCCTTAAAAGCTGTTTTGGCTGCCCAGCACCATTTTAGAATCTCTCTACTATGACACTAGTCACATTTATATTGTACTTCCTTGTTTTCCAAACTTGTTTTTATACATATTTGACATTTGGCACTTAGTTTTTAATAAATGCTCAGTTAACCTTTTGAATGAATGGATGAAGCTGAGGAAATTTAAGAATCATCTAGCCCATCCTCAGAAGTATCATTATATCGGAAATACTTTTCCTGTTGGGTTTCGTTTTGCTGCTTGTTTTTATAAAATGGAACATAATAAGCCTGGAATTCAGTAAATACTTGATGAATGAAAATTGAATTAATCTCCACCTCCTGACATTTAATGAAGCTAGTCTTATTCCCCAAAGCTAATGGAATATAGAAGTCATTTTTGCATGTGATGATAGGCTCTCTTATACTGTGATGGTTCTTTCCCCAGTTATCCTTAAAGGTACCCGACCTCACATTGTGCCGCGATGCATTCTGAAAATTTTGTAAGAGAATATTTTTAAAAGTCAACTCTTTGTACTTACTTTATATACTTCTGTGTGTGCTAATATCAGTTGAAGTTTCCCAGCTTATAAGCCCATTTTATTTCAGTTATTGACTGTTGAGAGAGTTCTACCAAATGGAGTAATTAAGAATTTTCTTAGTTGCTAAAGTTATTTTTAAGTAACTAAAAATTCAAGATAATAATTTCAGGGAAGTACAAATCAAAACTACAATGAGATAGTACCTCACACCTGTCAGAATGGCTAAAATTAACAACACAGAAAACAACAGGTGTTGGCAAGGATGTGGAGAAAGGGGAGCCCTCTTACATGTTGGTGGGAACGCAAACTGGTGCAGCCACTCGAGAACAGTAAGGAGGTGCCTCAAAAAGTTAAAAATAGAGCTACCCTGGGATCTAGCAGTTGCACTGCTAGTTATTTACCCAAAGGATACAAAAATACTGATTTGAAGGGACACACGCACCCCAATGTTTATAGCAGCATTATCGACAATAGCCAATTATGGAAAGAGTGCAAATGATGAATGGATAAAGAAGGTGTGGTGTATATATATTTACAACGGAATATTATTACTTAGGCATCGAAATGAATGACTCTTGTCATTTGGAACGATGTGGATGAGCTAGAGTGTATTAAGAGAAGCAAAATGTCAGTCAGAAAAAGACAAATACCATAGGATTTCATGTGTGAAATTTAAGAAACAAAACAGGTGAACATGGGGCGGGGAAAAGAGAGAAGCAAACCAAGAAACAGACTCTTAACTATAGAGAACAGACTGATGCGTTACGGGGCCAGGGGGAGATGGACTAGATGGGTGATGGGGATTAGGGAGTGAGGGCCCTTGTTGGAATGAGCACAGGGATATGTTTGGAAGTATTGAATACTGTACTGCGCACCTGAAACTAATACTGCACCTTATGTTAACTAACTGGAATTTAAACAAAAACTTGAAATAAAAAAGATAATTTTAAATTTAATTGCTGTTTTATGTAATCAGTTATTTTCTTATATTAACGGTAGAAAGATGATGAAATTATTTGGTTGTGTTCAGTAGCATTATAAGTAATGGAAGAATGATGAGATTTGTACCGACTTAGTGGTTTGGTTCTTTATCTCTAATATTAGGAATAATACATCGTTGTTGCTGTTTTAACTGTCCTTGATCTGTTAAAACCATCCCTTTAGTAAATCTTCAGTCTTTATCTCTGCCCCAGCCCAGCTCTGGCTGCCGCACGATAGTTTCAAAAGTAGAGGGGCGGGAGGGCTACCGTCTTCTATGGACTCCAGAAGAATTTTAATACTCATCCTCTTTTCTCCCCACTCTGTCATTTCTGTCCACTACCGGCATATATGAGAACTTTGGGTCTTAAAATTAAGCCTGTGTATGTAACCTCTTAAAGGTAGTTTGTAACCGGAGAGGCAGGTGATCTCAGGCACATAGCATATTATTTTCAGGTACTTTAAAATCTGTTCTGCTCAGATGCCTTAGAGCAAGCAGATACTTGGCTGCATTGGAGTAGAGGCCGTCCCTGGGCAATGGGATAAAGATTCTTTCCCATTTGGGAGGACCACGTACTTCCATCTAGATTGTTTGGTATGATGGTCATTAAAGTTGCCGAGGGGCCCACAGTAGCCCTTTGTAGCAGTTGGTTGAACCAGTTTCCAGTTTGCTGCTGTGCTGACCTGTGAATTTAGGAAATTCTTATAAATTAAAAGTAGAAGTTCATTAATAGATGAGAGAAGTTTAAAGTAGAACAATCTCCGCTAATTTTCTGAAACAAAAAAAACTTCAGGTACATAAAAATGTAGCTAAAGGAACAATACTCAGTTGGGGGTGAAGTATAGGATATAGCAGTATAATGACAATACAGAAAACCTAGAAGCTTTTGATACAGTAATGGTATTCCGGTGGTTAGAGAAAGGATGTTTTCTTCAAGTTGTAAAGCCTGAAATTTAGGAAGTAAATTAACCTGCTTTTAAGGACTAATTGAAGGTTTACATATTTTATGAGTGAGGACAGCAAGGACTTTTTACACATTAATACTGGGCTCATTTAGGTATCTCAGAGAGCTGTGTGTGGGATTGTGCCGTCCTTATTGGTTAAGGCCACCACTGCTTTTGCAACCTACTGGTAGACCTTTGAGGAAAGCTGGAATGTAGATAAAACCTGCAGTTTAGTGCCAGTTAAATCAGTAATTTCAACTTTGTTATGGTTGTTCTGATGGTTTTTTTTTTTTTTCCTGAAGAGGAACTAGGGAAATGTGATTAATAAAATCAAGCCACTAGATTTCATTTTGTTTTTGAGGGAAATATTTCCTCCTGTAAAATTTAATGGCCATGAATTTGATTGCAGAGTTTATTTACCGTCACCAGACCTGTCCCCTGAGAGGCAGCTTAAAACAATTCTATTACAATCCAGTTAACTATTCAAGATGAATGTTTTGCAACATCATAAAAAAGGACTTTTGTGAAAGTTCAGATCTGGCCTGATATTTTGATGTTCCTACTCTTCACCCCCCCACGGAAAGTCAGTAAACATAGTATAATCTTATTGTCTTTGAGGCCAGTGGTTTATCACTGCGTGAAGGTTTTTAAAAGTGAAACTGCCTTGTTATGAGGTCTTTTGGTCACAATTGCCCCCTTGCCTAGGAGGCAAAATGGTCGACTTTCACCAAAAAGTGTTCTCATATCTAATAGTTTTTTGGTGAGGTATTTGAGTGTTTTTATCTGAAGAAGGAAAAATAATTTAAAAAATACTTTTGCCAAGCGGGACCCCTTCAGTCTTAGTACTCTGCGCACATGGAATTCCCGAATGTACGCAGACATCACGTACGGACAGAGGTCTTTGTGAAATGTGAACCCACTGAACGCACACGCAAGTTTGTGCACTGAACACACATGACTTGGCAGGCAGCGTTCCAGGTCCTAGAGACTCAAGCATTTCGACCAGGTGGAGTTCCTGCCCTCACACGAGGACAATGACTTGGTTGCTATGTTCCAGAAAGGTGGCCACAGTGTGCTTACATTCTGTGTTACATTACAACACAGCAGAGCTTTGCGTTTGCTTTATGACTGATGGGAAGCAGATACCTCGTGGATGCGAATGCCCCAGCTGTCACCCTCAGAAGGGACCCTGTGACTTTCCCCACTGGCTCATGGGTTCACTGCATCCCGAAGTACCTCCGTATGTGCTTTCCGGTGTCCCTGCCTTTGTTCCTGGCCTTGCCCGTCTTCCGCATGGACACAGTGCAATCTCCCTTTCTTGCTTTACACGACTGCGTGGGTTTGCACATGTGCTCCGAGAGATTTCCTTTCCCAGCGAGATTTTAAACTCCCTCAGGGAGATCATGGCCAGTGACTTTGGTTTCGTGCAGTGCTTTTGATGTAGCATTTATTAGTATTTGTCGACATCAAGCTACTTGCCTGAAATTGCTTAAAAGCATAGCAATTTCTTTAAAAATATTCTACACTGAGGTTTTTTTTAATGCCTTACATTTCTTTAAGGCTTGTCTTTCATGGTTAGATTCAAACCACTTGGTGCATTAAAACCTTTAAAAAAATTGCAGAGATGATGCTAATATGAAACTTCTTGCTAGGGCTCCACTGATGCCCTTTAGGCATGGTTTTTCATGTTCACAAGTGCCGTAGCCTTTGGGGTCCGGGGGCTCGCCCTTTCTAATCAGGCACAATTATCCTGCCTCGGTCTGGCCATGTCTGACACTTACCTGTTTTTGATTGGAGATGGTATCAGGCACTGGTTTTCTTTGTTACAACACTCTTCCTCCCACCTTCCCTTTCCCAGAAAGCTTAAGCCAGATTTAATCATTTCCATTAGGATTTTTGTTTTTCCCCTGTTTAATTGATTACCATCACAATAGACAGGGGAGTAATCCTGGGACGTTCCATTTTGTCAGAGCCCAGGGTTGTTGTAGTTCGGTGAGGCTTTCAGCAGCACTGCCGGCCTGCTGAGCAGCTCTGCTTCCTTTGGGATAAGCTTTGACCTCGGGAGGGTCAGGCATCGTGCTGCGGAGAGATGTGTATCAACAGCAAAAAAGTCAAAAGCAGTCACGGTATTTTATGGAAGTAGTTGGATTACAGAATGAATTATTCCTATTTTGTTAGTTATAAATTCTGTTCGATTTTTATTTCTCATTAACTTGTGGGTCCTGGTGGCCTTTTAGGTTAAATCTCAAGGATTCTATATACAGAATTTTAATTTTTAATGAATTAAATGAAGTGGACCACACAAGAGCAAATACAATTATCAAGTAATTAGTTGAAAACCCCCCCAAAGAAGGTAATTCTCATTTTAGACTTCTGTTTGTCGCAAACGACAAACTTAAAAAGTCTTTTATGCAGATATGCTTTTGTAGATTCTAGTAATCTTTTGAATAAAAAAGGTGATAGATAATTGGATGTTATTTTAAGTACCTAAATTATTTATTTGTATTTTGATAGTGCTAATGTAAGAATATTCATTAATATCTTTGCGTCCCAGACAGAGATTTTTCCTTTACAGGCCTAAATTTTTCCCACTTTATTTTCTGCCATGATATACTTGGTGATTATGCATATTGCAGTTATTTTTTAATACTTCTGAAAGGAACAAAGAAATATAATAAATTATATTTAAGAAAATCTGGTGTAAAATAACTCTTAGTTGACGCGGTGAGAACGTACATACACTAACCTTTCGATCAACACCGGTAGGTGTTGGGCCCTGCGCCCAGGTGGTGCTCATTCCTGGACAACGTGACAGAAGAATTAGAAGAGAACCCTGAAAGCACGGTTTACGATGATTACAAATTTGTCACCAAGAAAGACCTTGAAAATTTAGGTAAAAAAAATTATGATAAAGTTAAAAAATTATTTGGGAGTGAGTTTTGAATGTTCGGGGTAGTAGAGTCACATTTATCTGATTTTCCAAATCTTCTCTTTCTGCCAAATCAGATATTAAACTTGCTACGTATATTGCCAAGTTGGTAATCTCTGCTTAGAGAAAAGGTTCAGATAAATTCAACCTGCGGAAAGCTTTTTTTATCTTAAATGAGGAATAATTTTCTTTCTCAGAGACTGCACAGAAATGACTTCCAGCTCCCTTTTAAGTTTGCTGGTAGAAGACCTGCACCTAAAACTTAGGAACCTGATTGAATCCTCAGATACGTAGAACTGTATAGTTACTTTAGGCTTAAAGGTCACAGACCAAGAAATGCCTTTTACCAGCAGCCAGCGCTGTGGGGCTTATCGTGTGCCCGGTAATATTCTAAATGTTTACATACACCTCTTAATCCTCCCCACTCCATGGAGTGGGTATGGTTATGATGCCATTTGATAGATAAGGAAACTGAGGCACTAGAAGGTGAAACTAACCTGCCAGAGGCTTCAGTCATGAACACGAGGATTGGGGTTTACACCTAGAGCGCACGTGCTTCACCAGGCACACCAAGCCATCGGAAGAGTGCATGTGTCTCAGGTGATGGGTGCTGCTTCAGAGGATAAGGAGGCGAGATTTTGCTGATCTAGTTCTGTCGTTGGAGAAAGGCTGCCCAGGAAATGATGGAGAGTGGGCCAACCCCGGTGACCTTTCTCTGCGAGTGTAGGCAACTCAGTTGTCTGTGGGGCAGACAGACGTCCGGCAGCAGTTAAATGTTAAAATAGAATCATGTCATAAATAAACTGAGAAGTTCTTGAACTTTATTTCAGAGCACAACTAATCCAGGTAGAATTCATTTTCTACCACTTACAACCAAAACAGCTCTTACATTTTAATGTTTAAAGAGAAAAAACTTGTAGTCAGCCTTTCAAAAATGATGCCAGGATGAAATACTGTCAAGTAGGATCTTCCTACTGACTCGCCTTCCTAAATATCTCCAGGGTAACTTTTACACTATGCTGTGTCACACTCACCTCCATTCTTAAATCGGAGGGAAAAAGCCGTTGCTATTTTGCAAGATTTTTAAAAATACTGTGTTTAGTTCATTTTGGGTGCTTGTTTAGTCTCTTTTACTGTGTTCATTTTGGGTACTTATTTAGTTTCTTTTACTGTGTTTATTTTGGGTGAGGAAGGCAATTATAAAGCGTGATATTTCCCAAAACATGTTTCATGGAGTATTACTCGTGCTAGAATGCTGGACGGAGCACCCTGTGGCTACCACCACGGGCATCAGAGGGAGACTGACAGGTGTGCGTCCCATGTCTGCTCAGTGTCTGCACGATGTGGCCAGTTTACTGAACCCTTGAAAGCCTTGGCTTTCTCATCTGTAAAATGAGAATAATGGTTTAATTTTAATCAACATTTCATAAGGACTTGCCCTCTTCTGATTAACTCCCTCCAGGGCTCACGCATCTCATTGGCTCACCTTTCCTCCGGGCATATATGCATGGATTTTTCATGGATATAAGACTCTATCACAAGGTAAATAGGAGACTACACTTATTTTAGTTGATTAATAACCATTTCTTCTCTATTTACTTGCATTTTGCAGAACATGCTTATGATTTATAAGCGATCCGCCTGTTCTTTGGCAGAATAGTCATGGTGTTGATGAAACATGCTATTAAATATGACTTTTGTTTTTGAACTTTTTTCCACTTTGAAAAGGTGAAATTGATGGTAAATCCATTTGCTTATGAAGAATATAGGAAAGATAAGATCCGACAGAAAATAGAAGAAACACGTGCACAAAGAGTCCAACTAAAGGTAGGTATTGTGCTCTACTCACGAATGAGTTTACCAGAAAAGTACATTTTCATTTTGTGTGTTATTCCAAAGAAACCTGCCATCTATTTCTTCATTTTCCCTTTTTTTTCTTTTTTTTTCCATTTTCCCATTTTTAGTTTATATCTTTTCCTAGTAGTTTTACTCACTTTTATTGGTCCCGAGGGTGGCTACTCCTTATAGTGTGAACATGATGGATTCTGTGGCAGTGATATTGTGGGAAATAATTCTGGCGGGACTGATTGTCAGCCCTTCTAAAGCAAATGTGGTGGAATTTTCAGACAGGTTTTCAGTGTTTCGAGTGTTGAGGCTTTGATAATCCCCATTTCTTTCTGACATTTGGCAGTATCTGAGGCTCTCTGCTTGGGTCATGGTCATCAGGCTCTGTCAGGGTCCAGACAGGAATCGGATCAGCTAGTTCTAGTACTGGAATTTAATGGGAACAGTTAGCCAGGTGTTAGAGAACTGAGGCGAAAACCGGCAGGACGGCGCTAGGAGAGGCGTGGCTGCAGGACGCAGGTGGCACCTCGGGGCCGGGGGGCCGGGGCGAGGGGGCCAGCTGCTGGGACCCCGGCCTCTGAGGAGGCTGCAGCCGGTGCTGGCGAACGGGGTTAGAGCCAGTCCGCTCTGCGAGTGTCCGAACACCGCACGGGGGAATCCCACACCCTGCTGGAACCCCCTGTTTGTGGCCAGGGTGAAGAACTGTGGGCTTGCGCCACTGGCCCAGCGGCAGGCAGACGGGGGAGCCAAGTCCCCTCTGCCTCCCGGGCTCTCTGGCAGCCCCACTGGGTTCGCCACCTGGCGACACACTCATTTCTAACTGGACACTGGCAACAAATAGACACATACATAAATACATACATATGTGTGCATATATACACCTAAATATACATCTACACACACACACACACACACACACACACACACACACACACACACACACAGTACCAAAGACTGTTTCCCTTTTTGCAGATTATTTGTGAAGTTTTTTAGACTCATTGAATGTGTGTATGTTGGCCAGGGGGAGACTAGGATGTGCAGGATTTTTGCCCCATTCTTTGCATTACTTGTCAAAGTTGTATTTTACAGTGGGCAGTGGGCCATAAAGCACAAAGTGGGAAAGGACAATGAAGAGCTCACAACTTTTTCCTGAGAGTTATCGGACTCACATCTAGAATTCCCCTTAGAAATTTGCTGTTTCAGGAGCCATGCATAGTGCGTTTAGCACTATTAGTAGCATTTCAGGGGTTCCCTGCACCCCAGCCAGAGGCTGCAGTAGCAGGCCTGCCAGCCTCCAGCTCATCAGCGAGGGGCCTGGCCCTCTGTGGCTGACATTGGTCAAATACCGCTTCTCCCAGCTCGCTTCTCGGTGCGCCAGGAAAGAGGCCATGTGAGGGCAAGTGCTCCTACCTGATAAGATCACAAGTGTCCACACTATTTCCTCCTCTGGGAATAATGAAATTTTAAAAACAAGAATTGGAGCGGTGCCTGGGTCGCTCAAGTCGGTTAAGTGTCTGACTCTTGATCTCAGCTTGGGTCTTGATCTCGGGGTCATGGGTTCAGGCCCCGCACTGGGCCCCACGGTGGGCAGGGGGCCTACTTAAAAAATAAATACATAAGAAATTTCTTGTTTGTGAAATTATACTCCCTACAGAACTGCTAACTTTTAAAGCTAAATGTAGGTATTTAATACACCTTTTTTTCCCTTCTCTTAGAAATTGCCCAAAGTTAACAAAGAGCTGGCACTTAAATTAATTGAGGAAGAGGAGGAAAAGCAAAGATCTACTTGGAAAAAGAAAGTTAAGGTAAGATTTTGTAAAGCAGTGAAGACATTGACAAATTGTTTCTGTATTTTCTTAGTGGTAACTTAGAATTATCTTTTCTCTTTCTTCTTGAAAAATACATGTAGCTATTTTCCCCCCTGCTTATGGGATAGTATGTGCTCATTATGGGAAATTTGGAAAATAGAAAAGAACATAAAGAGTATTACTTAAATAATTCTACCTAGAGAAAGGCATCATTAATATGTTGGTGAATTTTCTTCCTGTCTTATTTCTCTTAAAATTATAAGCTATAATAGTGAGCTTATATATAAGCTATTTATCCTGGTTGTATAAAATAACACAAGTGGTTTCCCATTTCATTAAAAGTTCTTCATAAATACTTTTGAGAGCTGCATATACTCTCTTTTAAGGATTTATAATTTAATCCTTCTCTTGTTAAATATTTATATTTATTGTTTTTCGTTGTTCTGAGGAGATCTGTTTGTAATTCCAGAAGTAATTAATTTTTTAGATTTGGTATTTTCAGGAGCATGCCACTTATGTGTAACTGCTCCTTCCTTTACTGATGTAAAAATGGATGAAGGTCAGTCATGAAATAAGTGAGGGTTAGTGTTTCATGTTGCTGATACTGTCAAGATGGGGAGAGTCTTCTGATGTTTCCACATAATGTGAGGACTTCTCATCATCTGCTTAGATGGGCAGGAAGGCAGGTCTCTCAAGCTTGGCTCTTTGTTAGAATGAGTTATAAAGATCCGATCTCGCGGGAGCCCGCAGGCCCCAACTCTGCGTGAAGGACCTGACCTTGGAACGCGGGCCAGCTGTGTTACCCTCACAGGAGATTTTTGTTTTCTTGTTTATTCTTTCTCTGTTCTGCCGGTTTCTAACCAGGTAAGCGAAGGGGAGATAAGCCAGCTCTTTGTGTGTTTTTGTTCCACTCCCTTCCCTAATGCCAGCAGACTTCAGCTGAAGGGGCTTGTTTCTCACTGGTTCTTGCTCAGTGACCCTGGGCTTTACTGGGGCATAGTTTTTCCTTTTATCACGTGCAAAGATAGGATCAGAGAAGGGTGTTCTTGGGGTGCTGTGATTTCTAAGTGGAGTACACACCCACTGCTTACCTTCTGCCCCCTCGTCTGCATCTTCCCATCCTGGCCTAGGAGGGTTTTTTTTAATATATTACTTAAATCTTGATTTTTGGAAGCTTCTCTTAAGTAAATCCATAGGTGATTTTTTTGTTTGTTTCCATTTTCCTTATGGCAATAATATACCAACATGGGAACAATTACTGTATACATTTCTGTCCACATGCTGTGTCTGTGGACCTTCCTGATTCACATCAGGGCATGAAGTGTGTGTGCGGAACTTCAAGCGCTTGCAGTGGAAGCACTTCCTGCCATGTTGACTCTCCTCCGCGCATTTACCTTGATTTTCTTGTTAGCCCAGCCTGAGGGTGAGGAGGGAGGTAACTTTTCAACTTCATAATGCCCTTTTACAGGCTAAATGGAAGTGATCTTTGGATTACGTGCCCTAAAGCGACAGGAGGAGGAGTGTGGGCCCGGTGTAGGGTGCAGATTTATTCCTTTCTATGTTTTACACTAATGAGTCCTTATCTACAATGATACGTATCTTAATATTACCGAGAGTAAGACACTTCAATTATAACTTCAATGCTTGTGCAGTATGGTGTAGTCAGTTTACGAGCCTTTTAAAAAGGCCCTGATGGTTAGGAAGATGTGGGAAAAGTATCCTGTCCTCGCCCCCCACGCCATTTCTTTTGCAGACTTTCACTGGGATTAGGGACAGCCAGAGAAGGTTTCTAACACAGATGGTCCTCTGCGTGCACGGGGTGCAGGCTGGTAAAAATGACTGTGGGAGCTGAAAACACACCAAGTGATCTTAATAGTCAGTGGGAAAAGTCGTGATTGTGCATTTGAAGATTTTTGTCGGAACGTTGATAGGGTCATCCTGTAAAGAATCCTCCATCGGGCTACATCCTGCTTCTCCTGCGGCACCAGGAGGAACATCCTTCAAAATTCTTATCTTCTCTCATCAGACAGCCTTATGTCTCTAGCTCCTGGAACTGGAAGTCCTATCTTTGTAAAAGCTACATCCCTGGATAAAATTCTGCTACAAAGTGGTACTTGTAAAATGTGCCCCTGATTCGCTTTTCCGTGGCTTGCTGACCCAGTTCTGGGCCTATCGTCAGAGCTCGGTTCCCTTCTGGAAATACTTACAGTTTTATAGAAATCTCAGGCTGTTATTAGACAAAATTTATATGATTTGTTTAACATGGTTATTTGATTAAAATGAAGACCTTAAAAACTACTCATGAATTAAGGAAAGAGCCTCTCCGAGTGTGAAGAGTACGTGAAAGCATTGTTTCATCCATCAGCAGTTTGTTAGTCTTGCCCTTGAACTCAGTTCTGCAGACCCTCCAGAGCTTTAATAGCTCTGATGACTTCTGATGTGAAAGCCAATATGGTTTAGTTCTGCTTTGGCCCCAGCTGGAATTTCTTGGAGGCAGACAGTGAAATCTGTTCCTGAACATTGCAGCCACTGATAACGTCACCGGAGTGCAGTGAGGTGAGTTCTGTTCAGTACTGGTGCTGGGCCCGCAGTGCGGACGGGCCCGCTCTCTACTGTCAAGAAGCATTATCTGGACCTTATCCCGACTTAGCCATTTGGCGGTATTAATTCTCACTAAGAGCTGATTCATTCTTGCACCGAGTCTGCATTGTACTCCCTGTGTGCACAGGTGTCTTGGGGAGGCTACGGCACCCTGCTGATTCACTGGGTTTGAAAGGGTTTGAGCCATTTTTCTTACAAGTGTCATTTCCTGGCTATTGGCCTCTTCTGCCAGTTTTTCACTGTTGCCTTGGAGTCTTGTACGAACGTCCTTCTCTTGGGTTCTGCGGCAGCTCAGTCGTGTGTGGTCCTGCACAACATCCCCAGGCTGAGCGTGCTCTCGCCTGGGCCGTGCCTGGGACAGGTGTCTCAGCCTGTGGCTTTATTGGGTACCATTAAGGGTACGTTTTTTAAAGTTATAATTCATCTCTCTAGGGAGAAGATAGAGCCATGCATAGGCACTGGCTTGGATCACATCAGTTTCAACATGCCAAATACTCTTTTTAATGTTTTTTTAGTACCAATTAAAGATTGTTTTGGCTTTTATTACAGTTCTAAACACGTGGTTTTAAAAACTAAATGTTTCTCCAGGTTTGTTAGAAACATTGGCCGTCCCTCTGCCCTTCTCTGCCCCCGACCTTCTCCCCCGCTTGCACCTGTTCTGAGACAAACACTTCGGCCCTGTTAGTGGATTATTTTGGTGTAAAGCTCCAAGTCTCTTAATATTGCCCCTAGTGCTCCTTTTGACTTTTAAGTGTTAGGCCAGTTATCTTTCATCTTCTGATGACCTTTCCTCCTGATAAGTCTGCCTCAGCTTGTTCAGCACTCAGCACTTATCTCGTCTGGACTGTGCACGCAGCTCCTCCCTTTGCAGGCGGAGTCAGGTGGCTCTCCAGGGATCATGTTTCCCGACCAGCCTCCCGTCTTCCTTGGATTTAGTGGTTGGCTTTTTGTTTGTTTTCCATATGGTGATCACTGGTTAGCCCTCAGTCCTTTGCTGGTTGTCTGACTCTTATCTCGAGATGTTTATATAAATATTGGTTGTTACATTACTTTTTCTTTTCCTGACGGAGTCTTCTTCCTGCTGTGTCGGCCTCTCTCTCTCTTCTTGACTAGCCACCTCCAAGTGCTGGTCCACAGTCTGCATCCTGGGGTGCACCCCAGTCCACCCTGTGTGGGATGCAGAATTAAAAGGACCTTTAGTTTTCTGAAGGAGTATATTTCCAACCCAAACAAGCAGGCCATCAGTATAAGGGTAAAGTAAAGAGATTTTCAAACATGCAGGTTCTCAGCAACAACCACATGTTAAATATATGTGCTTATTTTCCTCAGGAAGTTCCCTAGGATTTTCTCCTCCAAAATAAGAGAGTAAGGCTAGGAAGAGGAAGAGTGCAAGGAAGGCCCCGCTGATGGCCCAGTGCTGGCCTGGGGCTGGCCTTGCCTCATTCATCCGGCCCGCAGTGCCCGCCACCGTGGGAGCCCGTTCAGTCCAGGAACTTAAGCTCTTCAGTGCCGGGGGATTTTCTTGGGGGAAAATATATTTTTTAAGTAGTTTTCCCCTGCTGTGATCTCAGGTCATCTGTTTATATTTAAGAGTAAAGGACCTAAAACAGCTTAATGGAAACTCTGAGATGGGGAGACAGGACTCACCACTCACTGTGTGGTGACCCAGCCCAACTGTTTATTTGGGGATGCTCCAAATAGCAATATCTTTTTGCCCTTTCTCGTGGCCGGTCAGATTCTCCTGCTTGGATGGTGATGGCCTGGCTCCCAGCATTCTGAGAACTTTGGTCCTGAGGGCGTGGGGTGTGGGGCCAAGGCAGCTTTGCAGCCCCTTTGTGCCAAATGCTTCCCTTGCCCCCGGGCTGCTCCTGCCCCAACAGCGGCACCTCTTCCCTCCAGGGAAGGAGCCTCTCCCGGGGCAGGGAGGGGTTGAGACCTGCCTTTCTTCCTCCCAGAATCACTCACTGCTGCTGTTTCTTGTCCTCCTTATCCTTAAGGGTCATGTCTTTTTTAAGCTCATTTTCTATTGCTTTCCTGGGGTTTTAGCAGAGATTAGAAGGAGATGCTTGTGTTCAGACTACCGTCTTTACCCGGCAGTCGGCCCCACAGATAGCGCTGAAGGACTCGACTTGTTTCAGATGTTGAGCATTCCTCGGATGTTACTGTGTTGAGACAAAATATTCATAGTAAGCATCCTGCTCAGATCTACAGATAATACTTCTTCCAAGTAGGGCTGTGGGAGGAGCAGTGCTTTGAGATGTTTTTCAAATTCAAATGGCAGGTGTTGAGCATGTGTGCATGTGTATTTCTAGGGCAGCTAACTAGCCAGACACTTACAAACTACTGTACCGCATCGCTAACTACATCTGATCCGACTCCTTTTTTTAAGTCAGCTGTGAAAACAAACAATTGGACTAGGAAAAATCTCCAAGGGAAGTCTTTTTATAGCTGGGTGAGAAGAGTTATTTTATAGTTGTTGGTCCAAAACATACTTGTCTTTAGGCAGTATGATTTATTTGTTTAAAATTAAGAGAAAAACCTTAAGAACACTAGCAGCATACTTTTTATAACATGTTTCTCTATTACTAAATATGATTATTTAATGAATACAGTAAGAATTTATACAATTTAGCCTCCTTCTCTCGTTTGAGACCTGGCGTGGTGTTCCCACGCATCTAATGGTGTTCATCAGAATCCAGATGACATCCTCCCTGAAGATTTGATTTCTTTAGAGCAGTTTTAGGTTCACAGCAGAACTTGAGGGAGGTCACAGATCTCTCCGGCGTGCCCCCCTGCGCCCATACAAGCACAGCCTGTCCCTGCGTCCACATCCCCCATCACAGGGGACGTTGGTTAACTTCATGCATCATTGCCCAAAGTCCATAGTTTACATTAGGCTTGATATACATTTTGTAGATTGGGACAAATGTGTAATGACATGTATCCACCATTAGAATATCATACAGAGCATTTTCACGGCCCTAAAAATTGTCTGTGCCCTGCCTGTTCATCTTCCCTCACCCTGGCCCCTGGCAACCACTGGTCTTTGTGCTTTCTCCATAGTGTTACTCTCCCAGAATGCTTTAGAGTTGGGATCATACATATAAAATCTTTTCAGATCGGCTTCCCTCACTTAGTAACATGCAGTTAAGGTCCCTCCATGTCTTTCCAAGTCTTGGTGGCTCATTTCTTTCTAGCACAGAATCCTGTGGAGTTGTCGGAACGTGCCACGGTTTCTCCGTGCCCTTGCTGGAGGTCATCTTGGTTTTTTGGAACTTCTCGTCCTCTGCCCCACCCTCTGCCTCTTTTTCTTCTTTTTCTGATGCTCCCCAGTGATGGGGCCCAAATCCTGGTAGCACCAACTTTCCAGCCACTTAAGCGAACTTCACAGCCTGCTGTTCATTCCCCGCTCCTGCCAGCCCCTCTGTAGCTGTGTCCGTCAGTTCCAGTGTGGACATGTGTCTCACAGTCACCCTTTCTTCAAACCGTATTTGTCCCCGCCCTAAGTCAGGCCCTGCCTCTTCTTCCGGTTTAACTAAACTGGCCCCATAGTCTTCTTCATGCCTAATTTGTTCCTCAGTGGTCCATCCGCGAGGCAGACTCGCACAGCGGAGTCCTCCTTGTCATCCGAGAGCCCCGGAGCACACCTCGAGCTGTCATCTGTCCCTGCTCACCTCTTCTCTTCCCTAGGAGTCCCCTGCACCTGTAGAATAAAGGACCCGGTGTCACGGTATTGATTTCCCTTAAAGTCTGCCTGATCAAAAAATGCTTTTTCAGATTTTGTCATTCTTACGTCTGCATACTGTTCACCACTCCTTGGTGGGCTGGAAATGCTCTTCAGCTTTCTGTCTGGTGAAACCTATTCATCTGTCCTCCCGGATGCCACATCCCCCAGTGAGCCCTTCTGACGTGTCTCCTGTTGGAGTTACTTTTCGCCACTGCTCTTTGAGCACTTTCAGCTTGCTCCGCATCCTTCATGCGGTGCCTTGGAGCCTCCAGGTTTTTGTTTCAGTTTTTGGTTTTTTCTTTCTCATTAGATTCAGAGCTAGCACCTTGGGATCAGGAACTAGATCTTATCTCTGTTTCTTCCTCGAACCTAAATCTGTCTTGGAAATGATATTTAATCAGAGAAGCCTTGTTCAGTGTATCTTAAATATATATTCAGTATGTCATAGGATTTTAGGTTAAGGGTTTATCAGATTTGGGGTACATACCAGTAATAAAGAGCCCCAGTTCCTTAATGACTCGTGACTTATCAAAGTTTTGTGTAGCTGTATTCCAAGTACTGCACTCCGAGCCCCACTGTGCACAAGCAAGCACAAACAGGTTAGCTTCTCCAGCGCATGTTCAGGCTGTTTAGTTTACAAGCCCTGAGAAATAGATTGATTTATCTGGTTTCCAAACCTGTAGCAGATAAGAAACCATAAGAGAGCCCTGAGTGTAGAAGATTGTCATCTGTTCATGCGAACAGCTAGGTTTACGATGCCCTCTAGAAAACTCTCTGTTCAAAATGGTACAATTACAGAGGAACTCAGTGTCGCCCGACCTATTCAAATGGGTCTCATTATCAGTTTTATTGTGTCGGAAAGTTTACACCGTATCCTTTGTGAACAATTAAATGGCCTACGGAAGAAAATTGATGAGGCCATCCTATAAGAGATGGAAGCTTCCTTTATGTTTCCAAGTAACTCTCTTAGAGTCAGGAAGCTTTCACCAGCAGCACCCCGCCATGTTAATTCTTGCCTTATTATTGTTCTGTATTTCCTTTCCCAGCTTTGGAACATGAGCTTGGAAAACTCATTAATTTTATTTCTGCACGTGTAATAGCTATGCTTAAAAAGCCATGTTTCAAAAATATGTATGTCCTTGAAAAGTGTTTTTTCTCATGAGAAATGTTAATTGAAGAAAACTCTTTCCAATGTACTAAGCATAAAGTTAAGCCAAAAAGGTTCATTCTTAGCTCATTTATGTGTAATGGTCAACTAATACATATTATCTGTGAAAATAGAGTAATAGAATCTATTTGCAGGTAGGAGATAAAACCCAAGGATAGTTAGAAAGTTCTGGAAACTAATTCTAAAGTTTTGTAATAATTTAATGTGTGTCTTACACAGCTTATTGATTTATAATTGACTGAAATGTTTTTAGGCCATCTTTCTGGTCAGATTTTATTCATACGGACTTTTTTTTAACAGTACAGTTTTTTTTTTTTGTTTTTTTTTTTAAAGATTTTATTTCTTTATTTGACAGAGAGAGAGATCACAAGTAGGCAGAGAGGCAGGCAGAGAGAGAGAGGGAAGCAGGCTCCCTGATGAGCAGAGAGCCTGATGTGAGGCTCAATCCCAGGACCCTGAGATCATGACCTGAGCTGAAGGCAGAGGCTTGAACCCCCTGAGCCACTGAGGCGCCCCACATACTAACTTTAAATTCCTGCATTCTTTTTGTCATAGAGCCTTCCTAATATTCTCACCGATGATCGATTTAAAGTTATGTTTGAGAACCCTGATTTCCAAGTGGACGAAGAGAGTGAAGAATTTAGGCTTTTGAATCCACTTGTTTCGAAAATAAGTGAAAAACGGAAGAAGAAACTAAGACTCTTAGAGCAACAAGAACTTCGTGAACAAGTAACGTGCTCTTTATCATTTTATATCTGCTGCTGTTGCTTTAACGTAAAGTTTTCTGTGTGAGTTCGAAGATCCTTGGAGACACTTGAGGGTGTACTTTGTTTGCACTTCAGCTTGGAAGTAGATCTTCCTTAATTAAAGGCATTCTTCCCCACCGCCCCCCATGCGTGCGATGTCACGTACTCCGTGGCCGATGGCTAGTTGGAGGGGAATAACAGTTCGGTGTTTGGTGGGGGAAGGGAGCTGCTGCTTACTATTTTTATTTGCAGGAAGAGGAGGAAGAACCGGAAGGCAAACCAAGTGATGCAGAAAGCTCCGAGAGCTCAGATGATGAGAAGGACTGGGTCGAAGAGGTCAGGAAGCAGCGCAGACTGCTGCAGCAGGAGGAAAAGGTGAAGCGGCGGGAGCAGCTCAGGGAGGACCAGCAGACGGTCCTCAAGCCCCAGTTTTATGAGATCAAAGCAGGCGAGGAATTCAGGAGCTTCAAAGATTCTGCCACCAAGCAGAAGCTGCTGAAGTGAGTAACCCTGCTGTCCGTGAAACCTTGCCAGGCTGTGAGCGCCTTGCTCTTCTTTGCGGCCACGTGGCCCCGAGGAGGACATTTGGAGTTAAAGTGCCACAAGGCTTGAGGGAGAGTACACTGGTCTTTATTATGATGACTTTTAATAACTTTCTGAGGTGGAGTTTGCATACAGTCAGACCCGGGGCACGGCTCTGGGAGTCTTGGCCGATATACGTAAGAACACGTCTATGCCACACCGGTCACATGCGTGCGTTGTCCGTATTTCTTTCCCTCTGGTGCACCGACCTACAGACGCCCGTTTTATCCTGTGCCCTCCCAATCAGCACTTTTCTGTACAGTGGTAATTGAGAAGCAGCAAATTCTTTGTGTCTTAGCAAAAAGTTATTTTTCTTAATTAGAATTTCAGTTACGTTTATCTGTATCTCAGCTTGCCTGATTACTTGCTTACTTGGAAAATTTGCCAGAAGTTTTAAGCCTTCTGAGGGAAAATTGAGAGATGAGAAAGAGGGGTAGTCTAGAATAGTCAGATACATAGACACAGAAAGTGGAATGGTGGTTACCCAGGGCTGGGGCGGGGGATAGGCGAGATGCCACTTAGTGAGGGACAGAATTGCAGTTGAGGAAGTTCTGGAAATGGATAGTGGTGATGGTTGCACAGCAGCGTGAATATATTTTACCTCAGTAAAAAAGTCAACATTAAAAAAAATATTATTTGGGCACTTTTCAGTTGTAGGTGGCTATGTAAGGAGCAAGCTAGGTCCTCAATGCCAGATCGTGTACAAGCCGTAGGTTATGTAAGTCTCTGCTCTGAGAATTCGTGGGCTGAGTATTAATGTGACAGACGATCATGGTGGAGAATCTCACGAGAAGAGCCAGAGGGTCTGGGGTGCCCAGGGGAGGAGGAGAGAAGGAGGGGCCGGGTGGGGTGAACGAGGTACGGGGTCGGGGGCAGGTCCACTTCTGTACCGCACTTCTCCAACTCCCGGCTTCCTGTTTGGAAGGTGGGGTTTTCCAGATGCAGGAAGTGGGGAAAGGGTCGAGAGGACATCGATGGACATGCTGAATTGTTTCTGGAACAGGGATATGGCTGGTCCTAGTCATCTCACCAGCTTCTAGCAAGTATCTGGGATACCCAATGTTGAGTGAATCCTTCAACTTAGAATCCAGAAGCATCTCAAAATTCTGTTTCTAATGAATATCTAATGAATAAAAGGTCTGCTGTTGAACAAAGAATCTAGTAATAGGGTCAGTATCTTTGGAAGATACCTTTACCACTTTTTTTTTTAACAACAACTTCCTTGAGATAACTTACATAACCTACAGTTCACCTACTTAAAGTGCACAGTCCATCGGTTTCTAGTATATTCACAGAGTTGTGCGGCTGTCACCTCAACGCATCTCCCAGATGAAGCCCCGTTAGTGTGCGTCGCCATCCGCCCCCAGCCCGCCCCATCCCTGGGCAACCACTGGTCTGCTTTCTGTCTCTGTGCATTTGCCCTTTCTGCGGCTTCACGTCACGCGTAATGCCTCCAGGGTCCGCCTGTGCTCTAGCATCTGTCTCTTCTGCATTCGTTTCTATTGCGAGGAACTATCCTGTGTGTGGATGGACCCCGTCGCCTGACGGGCAGCTGGGTTGCACCACTTTTTGGTTATTATGAATAACGCTGTGGTGAACGTTTGTGTGCGAGATCTTACCCAGACGTGCGTCGTTTTTCCTGGCTCTCTACCTGGGAGTGCAGTGGCTGTCATGTGGTAGCGTCACGCCTGACCCTTTGAGAAGCTGCCAAACTGTCTTCCAAAGACGCCGCTCCATCTCACGCTCCCGCCAGCAGTGCGTGCAGCCTCCCTCTTCAGGTACCTGTTAGTCTCAGAGATTCGGCTTGGAGTCCTGCTCAGAAGCAGAGAGAAGACTAGTTGTTTGTAGGTTTCTGATTCTGTGGAGCGAGTTTCTTTGTTAGATTATCTGCTGGTTTTCTCTTGCTTTATTTACTTGGCTGCTGACCCCTGACTCCGTTCTAGACCCAAGTTGGTACTTGGTAACGTTTTGTGGAACTGTGAATCTCTTGTGCCTTGTTTACATGACAGGCCACTCAGGAAATTCCTCTCTCAAGGTCTACTGAGAAAGAACCCATTTGCTCCCAGCCCACTGGCCAGGAAAACCTGAGAACAGCTGTCTTTAGCTAAGCATGGTAACATGGAGATTTGGGGGTGGGAGGATGCCTCCCGCCATTTTTGTTCTGCCTGTGGGTTGTAGCAGGACATTAATAAGAGAAACAAAAGGGATGGAAATTTAGTATTTAATGGATAAATAATAGGCAAGTTAATACCCTACGGTTAAATGTTTTACTAAGTTAAACTTTTATTTTGTTGAGAAGAGGAAAACTATATAAGTGATAGTACTTCATGAGCTTGAAAGGAGAGTCCTGTTGCTTAAAGTAATAACCCTTTGGTATGAACAGCCTGCAGTTTGCTGGCCTTTTGGCACAAACTGCTGAGTTCTAGTCCTGACTGGATTCTTTTGGCAAACCCTGAACTTGCAATATCTTTGTGTTATTTAATGAAGCATTGAGCCATTATCCTTCAGAGAACCAAAGTGACGCCTTCTGCTTATTCTTTGAGTTACCACAAGGCAGTCAATAAAACACAGCATCAGAACTGCGTGTGTTATGTTTTAAAGGTTCACTTGGACTTGCCCAACTTTAAAACTTTTTCTGCAGAGGGAAAAGTGAATTATGAATCCTCATTCAGTGCTTGAGTGAGTCGTCCCCTTTGCTTGGCCTGATGACATGGCGTCAGGCGAATATATACGTCTGTCAGCACGTGTTCACATGCCTACAGCGTGCCGGGTTTCGTGAGTCCGTTGAGCCACCTGTCGGCCTTTCTGGCCGCCCGCTCCTCAGTCAGACATCCGTCGGGTGCCTGCCTCGTGTGAGCATTGCTGTCCCGAGCGGGGGGGAGGAAAGGCGAGGCCTGGCCCATGGGCCTGTGGCCTTCCCACCCTCTCTGACACTCTGGGGCGGTTAGGGCCATGCAGAAAGTGCGTGAGGAAGGAAGTGATTTCAGTTTTGGAGAGTGAAGAAAGTTTTTATGAGAGGTCATACTGAAACTGGTTGAAGACAGAGACACAAGGTTGAGCACCCACAGCAGGGTGGCAGGCGCGGCGTGAGCAGGGAGTGCTGCGTGGATCTGTGGGCAACAGTCATCAGCGCTGCGGGGGCATAGAGAGTGACCAGGGGCGGCCCACGGGCCCTGGCCCACGCGTGGCGAAACCCCTGAGATTACCAGGAGCAGGTGTGTTTCCAACCCCGTCCCCAAATCATGTGAATACTTACATAATAGGAGCAGTGCACGTTTGTTACAGGAAATAGAAATAAAAACTTGTAGGCATAAAAAGTCCCTCTTTCTCAGAAATATCTCAGTTTTAGAGAGAAAGTGCAGGGAGGGGCCCCTGACCTCAGCCGACCGACTAATCGATGGTCCCGGTCAGAAGTAAGTGATAGAAGCCTGAATTGTGGGGCAGAGAGGACCAGCCAGTCTAGGGCCAAATCATTCACAAGACTGTCGAAGAATCGGAAAGGAAATGGGGCGTACAGCACAAGTCTAGGCTACTGATGTAATAGCGAAGGAGAAAGGAGTGGTTGGGCAATGTTGAACTGTCTGGCAGTGTCGCCGCCACGGTCAAGGAGACAGACTGAAAACCAGGTCTAAGGCTGCAAGTACTGAGCTGGCTATCAGCCCAGTGAGTGTGCGGTGCCACGTGTCTTGATGACGTTCAGGAGAGAAACTGAGACCCAGGGGGTCGGCCAGAGACCTGGGGCTGATTGAGCCGCTCTCCCGGTGTGACTGCGACCCACTCTGAGTGTGGAGAGTGCGGTGAGGGTGAAGAGTGGAGCTCCTGGGGAACAGCAGGGATTTTTCGAGTCTGTGATAAAAACCTCACAGCTCTCTTTAGAACCATACACAAGCCAAGTACCACTTCTCGTTTTAGAGCTGTTACCGGTGAAACTGACCGCCAGGGGCTAAGGGTTCTAGTTTGGAGGACAAGCGGGGGAGAAGGAGGTAGTCTAGATCACTGAGGAGTTTTCGGAGATGTAGGAGGAAAGCTGGAAAGAGCCAAGCAGGGAGAAAAAGACACTGAAGGTGTGGCGCAAATGTCAGAGGGAGCCAGGAGGGCCAGGAACAGAGCAAAGCCATTCGGAAGCTCGTCTTGCTGGGACCAGCTTCTCAGGCATCAGCCCAAACGTCGGATGGCAGCAGACCGATGAATGAGTAGAGATAATGAGTAACATGAGCAGTTAATGTGGATGTTTCTTCCAAGAAGTTTGGCAGAAAAAAGGACAGCATCAAAGCCAACAAGTTGACGGGGAGGGTCCTGTAGGCCAGCAGAGCTAGAGTGTGCTGGTGGGCGGGGAGAGATCACCTGGGTGAGCAGACAGTGGCACAAGAGACCGAAGGAAACTGACAGCTGAATTCAGTAGGCGGTCTGGAGGAGACGGGCCAGGGCACCGGTTAAGGAGGCAGCCTCAGAAAGGACAGGGGCACCTCAGAGACCTGAGGGGAGGCCATCAGGATGGGTGGGTAGGAAGTAGGGCAGTTCATGCCAGGGCCTGTGGGGAGTCTGGGCACATTGGCGCCTCCAGTAACTGGGGCAGCGGTGGGCGGGGCCGCGGGGCCTAACGGAGGTGCTGGCGGGGACATGCTGGGGAGCCTGGAGGAGAATTCTAGAATAGCACCGCTTCCTGGAGCTCAGGAGCTGGGACTGCCTCCTCTCCTCTCCCTGCCAGGCCACCCTTAGGCAGGAAAGTTTTCTTTGAAGCACCTAACCTGTGTCTGTCTTGGAAATTCAGAGATTTCAGACATTTCCTGCCTTGGAGGAGCTCACCTTCTTCCCCAGGTGGCTTGAGTAGCTCTTGGGGAGCTGCTTATCATGCCTACAAATGTATCCGCTTTGTGGACGAACTATGGCCCGTTTTTACTCTTCAGCTAATTTTCCTCACTGCCAGTGTGGATGAGAGCTGAAGGAACGTGGTCTTATTTTAATAGAAGCATTTTTAAATCTAATTTTGAAAGCAGTTTAATTCCAAAGTTGCACTTAGAAAAACGAATCTCTTCCTATTCAAGTCGATACGCACTCAGGTGACCTGTAAGCATCCTTTCATCGGAATACATAAGAATGTAGAATAAAAGGTAAAAGTCTCCCTTCTACACCCGCACTCCCTCCCCGAGGTCACTGCTGCGAGTGCCTTTCTAGAACTCAGCAAGTCCTGTGGGTGCGCACACACTTGCACAGCGCTAGCTCTTCTGGACACGAAGGGGCCCCGCCGGTCCCGTTGCCGGCCAGCTGCTCTTTCTGCATGGCGATAAGTGCAGAAAATTTTTCTTTGCAAGTACGTGTAGGCCTCCTAGTAGCTGCACTGCTAGTTCATAAGGTAGATGGGCCATAGCGTGTGTTAACAGTCCCTCATTTGGGAGGTTTAGCTTGGTTCTAGTTTTCCTCTTCCCCTTGTCCAGTCAGGAATCCGTACACCTGTGCAGGGATTTCTGCAGACTGTACCACCTGGTCCCAGAACTTGCTGCATCAGAAGGGTCCTATCGCCCTGGAGAAAGGCTTTGAGCTTTGCGCGCTCTCACCGGACGCCTCTTTCCACATGCTCGCCACGGCCGTGGGTGGTAGGCATCTTTGCAGCTATGGCCAGAGCTGGCGGATGCGGAATCCAGAGAGCCTGGTCGCTTTAGTTCGTATCTCCTGAGACAGGCGCTTCGAGGAACGTGCAGAAAGAAAGCATTGAGCTGGAGCTTTCGGTGACCTGCACAGTCTCTGAAAATATCTGTCAAAGGTTTTTGGGTCTAAACAGAGTATTTCACGTCTGCTGTTTAGCTGTGGATCCTGCCTCTCCACTGCCTCCCCGTTCCCTTTGGTGTGGACGGTGGAGGAGTGCGTCCTTCCTTTTGCGTTAAGTTCTCCGAATGCCGAACTAACGCACCTGCCTCTGCGCGGAGTGACTTAAAAAAACCTCAGTTGAGAAGCATTATTTCCTGGGGCATAAAATAAATAACCTAATTTGATGTCTCCCTTGTACTTTGTGCCCATTTTTTTTTTAAGGTAGCCTTGCTGAGAACTCCGGTTCTCCCCCCGTGGCCCCCCTCCGTAGCCCGGCCCGTTGTCCTGTGCTGGATAAGTCTATCCTGCCAGCCTTGGGAAGCCCACATCCGTCTCCTTAGCTGTCCGCACAAAGTGGTGGGGGGCCGGTCCTCATGTGACAGTAAGCTTTTTTTCCCTAAAGTTCTTAACCTTCCTCATCGATGTCACACAGTGGGGATTTCTGCTTTTTGTTCTCCTGTTGCAGTAGACAGTTTTCAGGTGTCTGTCTGCTTCTTAAATCGACTCTGACTGCATTCGTTCTCCAGTAGCTGGCTTAGGAACCGCTGGTTAGCAGCCACATACCGTAAACTGACTTTCAAAGGGAGGGAAGTGGAACTCGCTTTAATGTAGAAATCTCCACACTCGGCGCCTGTGTCTGATCTTCTGCCATGGCTCATTCTAAAACTGTGCTCGTCTTTCCGAGTGGCCCAGACAGAACAAGTTTTTACAAGTGCACATCGAAAGTACATTGAGAGAAAACCAGAATTTATATACCCTATCATGGAGGAAATAAGGTCATTCTTAAAAGAGTAGTAATTGCCCACAATTTACTTGAAAAGTCACTTTCTTCCCAAATTAGTGTTTGCTGTGTGCCACCCTGTCTCAGCGGCTCCATGGCTCTTCAGAAGCCATGAAAGGAAAGAACGAGAATGGCACGAACAGGCTCAGGAATTTGCTTAGGCTGACATAATTCACCTCCTCGCTGGAGTCCGCTTACACTTCACGTTTGAATTCTTGCTAAGAAAACCAAACCAAACTAGAACTTCGTCTCATTCCGTCTGTCGGGTGGAAGCTTGTCATTTGGAAGGCTTTGTGGATGCATTTCCTCCACAAAACTTTATAAATCAAGTTTGGTCTGACACACTCCTGGAAACCAGAAATTCTTAAATTGGGATCCTGGTTTTGGACCCGAGTCCTCCTGTGGCCCGGGGCGAGTCATTTAGCGCCTCACCTCCCTTCTCGCCATCTATAAAGGATAAATACTTGTGTCTCAGGGATGTTGAAAGGATTAATTAGTTCGTCTGTAAAGCACTTTGAAGATGAAAAGTACTTTAAAAGTGCTTCTTAATAACATTATTGCTTGGAAAAGAGTGCCACTTTTATGCTAACCACTTCACGTCTCAAGTTATATAAAGAAGGCATGTTCAGGACGTTACTAGTCATAAAGCGGAGATAAATCTCTCATGGTGCGAACATCAAACATTTCCTGCGGAATTTCAAAGGAGCATCGCTTTATTTTGCGGGCCATTTAGGAGAAGCATTCTGCTCAGTAATTAGTTACGAAAATTGTATTTCAGGCAAAGACAAACCCTTTGCCCAATTCAGCCATTTCCACATTCAGTCAGATTTCTTACAGGTTTACTCGAAAAGGGTACATTCAACTCAGTCAGTAGAAGGAGGATCAGAAAGGGAAGCTTGTTAACTCTTTTTTGCAAGAGGGAACAGAGAGAAGAGAACCGTATTCTTTCCCTCTGGCT
Organism: Procyon lotor; assembly: GCA_028646535.1. Classification (NCBI taxonomy): domain Eukaryota; kingdom Metazoa; phylum Chordata; class Mammalia; order Carnivora; family Procyonidae; genus Procyon; species Procyon lotor. Next base: position 111,304,645 of record CM053610.1, read on the forward strand.
TCCTGGGCCCCCTCCTCCTGTTTGCATCACGGGCACCCGTGGGTGTTGCCGCCTTGGCCGGTTCTCCAAGCGTCAGTGCTCCCTTGGAAACTCACCAAGAAGCTTTGTCTTGAAGCTTAAGTCAGTTTTTTTCCCTCCAAACCCAGTTCCTAGAAATGGCCCCTGTTGTGATTTTCTACCAGGATGAGATTACCCGACATGCAAGGAAGGGTCACGTGTATAAGATACAAACTGAATGTGTTGATCGTCAAGCCGGGTAGGGTGGTGGGTCTGGTGCGACGGCGCCCAGACCTCAGCCAGGGGCACAGAGACCCTAGCAGAGCGTGGAACACGTGATGAAGAAACGCAATGAAATTTCCATATGGGGTAAAGGAGGACGGGAAGAGTAATTCAAATAAGAAAGTGGAAGGAAAAGGCACCAAGTAGCAGTGAGTGAACAGACCAAACGGGATAGAATTTACCTACGGAGCTTTCGTTTGCCGTCTGCGGTCAGATGGATTCACACCCGGGGGTCCGTAGTGCGGGTGGAGAGTGTGGCCCAGGGAGCTGAGGGGTGAAGGGAGCCTGCAGACTCGCAGGGCACTTCTCCCGCTTCACCTGGAACACCTGCTCAGGGTCCGCTCCCTCGGAGAGGTGCCGGGGCGGCGGAAGCGTGAGGCACCCTGCTGCCTGCCTGGTGTGGGGTTGAATACAGAATGTTCCAGAAACACCCATGCCACTGACCGTTACCATCAATTACAGGCTTCGGAAATAGTGCTCCTTGCATGGTGGCTTCAGAAATGTGATTTAGCAAGACCAGGAGCAGCTCTTGGAGACCTACTTGAAACCACCACTCAAAGCACTAAATGAGCGCGTATTTTGGCAGCTGCTCTTTTTACTCTGTAGCTTCCGAGCGTGAGCGATGCCAGGCTGGCCCCGAGTCCTTCTGCGACTGTTCAGCGAATGCCATTTTCTGTCTCTCCCATGAGTGTGACAAATTTTCTTCATGTCATCCATTCTAATTAAAACTTGTTTCAAATGCTGAATCAAAACATAATGCTAATTAATGTGTCATTCTCTTAAATTTCCTTCAGTAAAACCCTCGAAGATCGCTTGAAACTCGAAGCAAAAAATGGCACGTTGAGCGTAGCAGACACCACAGTCGGCAGCAAACAGCTGACATTCACGTTAAAGAGGGTAAGTTTTCTAACGCGACTTTGTTAATCCAGGAAAGCAAAATAGGCTTCCAGTAGTGCCGCGTAGGTGTCTTAGCCTTAGCACGACCTTCCCGAGCTTGTCCCCTGTTGAGGTAGCCGTGTTCCTGTTCTAGCACTTTCCCTGCAGCCGGGGCCCCTCTAGGACTGGGAGCAAGTGCACAGCATGGCCGAGCCCGAGCCAGGCCCTTGCTGTCCCAGCAGGACAAGGCGGGCCCTTAGTGACCCAGAGCTGGCGCCGCTGGCATGGAGCGGCCTGTGGGGTTTCTGGGTCACCGGGCCGCCTCGGGTGCAGCTTGTAAGGGGACAGCCCTGACAGTCCAGGGCTTATAGAATTCGGGGTAAGATGAAAATAAGATGCTTCTGAAATTACTAGTGTTTTATGAAAAACCAAAGAAGCACTAAGAAGTACTTGGCCCCAAGGTTGAGTCAAGCAGAGGCTGTGTATGGGGAACTATATCAATTTATGTTGATTTTGCCTGCTTGTATGATTAGAGCAACAAAATTTTGACTATTAAATCTCATGTTTAGGAATAATTAGGGATTTGTGTGGTGTCTAATAAAAATCTCTTTTGATACTGGGCATGTGATTTATTTAGGTAAAAATCTCAGGTTTTCCCAGGATTTTCGTGTATACTTTTTTTTAAATAAACTCTACCTCCAACACAGAATTTGAACTCACGACCCCACCATCGAGAGTCATGTGCTCTACCGACGGAGCCAGCCAGGCCCCCCTCGTATATACTTTCTAATGTGTGACTGAAACATAAGGGGAAAGTTTATGCTTTAGTATTGCTCACAGTTGGTCAGTGGCAAAACTAGGATTAGGTCCCAAATCCGGTTTTCGGGTTTCCTGTACTGCAGTTTCTCATCAGACCCTTGGCCAGGCTGCTGCTGTTAAGGCGTGGGGCTCACCCATGTCCGCATCCCCCTCTTCTCGGGGCCAGCCGGCTGGCGACTGTGGGCAGGCAGCCGGAGCAGGACCGAGAAGCGGAAGGAAAGGAAACTTGGGCGATGAGCCACCTGGCCCCTCGGTCATACGGGATTGGGCATGTAGTGCTGCCGTCGTCGGTGCAGCCTTTCAGAGAGAGGCTGGCGAGGGTCCCTTTCTGCGAGGGGCTTTGTCCGTGGCACAGTCACTGCTGCTTACAGGCTCCTCTGGAGGCTCCTGCCTTTGTGGGGAAGGCCTGGCAGGACCCTGCAGAACATGCTGCTGGAGACGGAGGGGCCCCCGGAAGATCGCTCTCCCAGCAGACCCGTGGGGAAATGCTGGGGACCGATGTCCACGCTGAGGTGCAGAAAAGCGCCTGACCGACAAGCTCCAGCACACGCTGTTTATCTTTATTCAGTACATCATTTTCCAAAATTGCACGGACAGGAAACACTTTTGGGGATACTTTTTAACATGAAGAAACACAATATTAAGTCACCGGTGTTGGTTGATCTTACAGGGGTCTCGATACCATAGTTCGGTGTGCCCGTATGCGGGTTCCTCCAGGTTTCCAAGCATCCCATTAGCAAGTGTGTGTCAGCTCTCTGCTCTGTGGTGTTCGCTGCGGGGACCCCGAACAAGACAGACGCGGTCCTCGCTCCGCAGTTGTCAGTCTTTGAGAGAAGGACACACCCGGTTGTGTCGTTACGGTGGTGGCAGGTGATCCAGCAGAGGAAGGGGTGCTGTGAGAGCCTCTGGTGGGGCCTGCCCCGGACGGAGGGGCCGGGGAAGGGTAAGTGATGTGCAGGTTGGCTCTCTAAGTTGACCGAGAGCCCTGAGGGGTCAGGCAGGGTGCCGGGCACAGGGTAGCACTGGGGCAGCCTTCTTGCCTGAGGATCTGAATGAGAGCCTGCGTGCGTCGGCCGAAGTCAAAGGGAAGAGTGGCCAGATGGAGCGGAAACTGCACGGCTCAGGCCTGGAGGGCCTTGTGAGTAGGCCGCAGCAAGTGTTTACCCGTAATTCTAAGTGGACCCATGGAAAGCTGTTGAAAAGTTGTAGTTAGCAGAAGACTGACCCTTTTTGTTTGTAAAAACCGACAGGCTGAGGCCAGAGGAGTGGGCTGAAGGGGCCCGAGTGGAGGCGTGTCGGCCGGAGTGGGGGCGGGGGGTAGAGCCAAGTGGCAGCACTGAGGATGTGCTAGGGAGGAAGGAACTGGGCAGGATTTACTGGGGCTCTTG
>CM053610.1:111308506-111366554 GCA_028646535.1 Procyon lotor
GGGGGGGGGTAAACATTATTTTATAAAAAGGATATAATTTAATGGTAATAATAATCTAAAAAATGGAAGCTACTGGTTATTCTTTTAACTTTTCACAAGATTAAATACAGATTTTCTTTTTTTTTCTTTCTGTTTCTTAAAGTGCAATTTGAGATAAACTGGCTGGAGAAAACATTTATAAAAATAAATACTTTCATTTGAATAGCTTCTCTGAGAAAGATCCATTCTTTAAGTTAATCTGAAAATGGAATTTGGCTTCCCTAGTTCTCAGGTATCAATGTGATTTGGGGGGTGTTTCTTTATGCTCCGCTGGGCCGGGGCTCTGGCCTCCTAATGACGGACTCCGGCTGGCAGTGCGCTCAGCACGAAGGGACCGTGTTCCGACGGGACCGGACTCTGCCAGGCGGCTCTCTGCTTCCCTCCTGTTGCGGCGTCCGTCCCTAGCCCTTCAGGTCCCCCTGCTCACTTTCCTTGGCGTCTCTCTGCCCTGTCCCTGTCATGCCTCTGTTGCTTCTGTACAGACATGTGTCCACTTCTGAGGCCTGAGAGGTACAGTCTGTGCCTGGCTGTGGTGTATGTGTATGTATGTGTGTGTGTGTGTGTGTGTGTGTGTGTGTGTGTGTGTGTGTGATGTGTATCTATGATGTGTGTGTGTACGTGTGATGTGTCTGTGCCGAGTGTGTGTCTGATGTGTGTATCTGTGTGTGTGTGACACGTGTGTGTCTGTCACATGTGTCTGATGCGTGTGTCTGACACACGTGTGTCAGTGGTGCATGTGTGTGACACGTGTGTGCCTATGATTGTGTGACACGTGTGTGCCTGTGATGTGTGTGTATCTGTGCTGTGTGTGCCACGTGAATATGTCTGGCATGTGTGTGAATGACGCGTGTGTGGTGTGTATGTGTGTATCTGGTGTGTGTGCCTGTGATGTGTGTGTGTCTGTGATGTGTGTGTCTATGATGCGTGTGTATGTGATATGTGTGTGTGTCTGGCATGTGTGGCTTGCACATGTACCTGTGATGTGTGTGTGTGTCTGTGATGTGTGTGTGTCTGTGATGTGTGTGTGTCTGTGATGTGTGTGTGGCGCGTGTACCTGTGATGCATGTGTGTGTCTGTGATGTGTGTGTGTCTGTGATGTGTGTGTGGCGCGTGTACCTGTGATGCGTGTGTGTGTCTGTGACACGTGTGTGTCTGTGATGTGTGTGTGGCGTGTGTGTCTGGCATGTGTGTGTGTGTCTGGCATGTGTGTGTGTGTCTGGCATGTGTGCGGCGTGTGTCTGTGGACAGACACCGTCTCCAGGGTCTGGGCGCCTGGCCGGCCTGTGGTCCAGGACCAGAGGCCCCACCTGTCCCCGCGCTCCGCTTCTCGGGCCCCCGGCCCCGCACTCCTTGGCCGAGCCGCCCCATCCCAGAGGAAGCGGCCTCAGCTCTCCTGCGCTGCCTCGTCTGTGTCCACGCCGATGGCTTCCTCGGGGGGAGGGTTTCGGGAGTTAAGGCCACCGCTGGCCGGGGTTTCTCCCTGGGCGCGCTGCAGACCTGTGTCCCAGGGTCGGAGCCTTCCCCACGCCTGCCTGGCCTTCCGGGGCCTCTCCTTCCCTTTCCTTCCTTCTCAGGGGGGCCTCCCGTGGAGCAGGGAACCAGGAGGTCATGGCGCGGAGTCCCAGGCGCAGTGGTGCGAGCTGATGGGGCGCGATCGCGGGCCCTGTGAGACGGGGCAGCGTGTCAGGGCGTGGCTGAGCCTGGCAGTGGAGCCACCGACCCAGGGTTCGATCCCGGCCCTGCCGCCCGCCCGTTCTGGAGCCTTGACTGTTTAACCTCCTTGAGTGTCCGTTCCTCCTATAAAATGAACCCAAGACTTCGTTTTCATGAGAGTGAAACGGCTTACTGGGGCGGGGTGAGGCTGGGGAGTGCTCGGGGAAGTTTTGTCTCTCACCTGCCGCCCTTCCCGCACCTTGGCACGCAGCCCTGTGACCTCGGAGCATTTCTCATACCGAGGTTCTTCGTAGGGGTGCCCCTCGGCTCCTGTTCTGGGGCGCTCCGGAAAGGGTGGGAGGCGCACCTGAGCTGTGTCTGCGTTGGACACTCAGGGAAACCGTGGGGAGCAGAGTTGCACAGAAACCCACTCTGGGCCCCAGGGCTCCCTTATCAGTGCCTGGTAATAGCCCCACCTCCTCAGCCTTGACATTCTTCAAGTAGCTGCTACAATCCTCACCTTCCTCCCAAGGACACATTGGTCCTCTGGAGCTTGTTTATCTGGGAACCTGCACGCAGGCCGTTGGTGGCCTGGCCCACAGGTGGGGGCTTGGTTTTCACAACAGGACCGTCCCCGGGGCTCCAGAGTGATGGCTTCTCCCCTAGTCCTGCTCCAGACCCCCTCGTTCTCTACTAGCCCTGACCCGATGCCTCCATATATTTTTAAACAACTGTTTACAAGAAAGTTGTTCTCAGCCGTCGGGGCAGTGAGCGGGGAGGTGGCGGGGGTACACGGGGGCATCTGGGCTTCGGCTGGTTCCGCCCCTTCACCTGGGCACTGGGCCACTCTCAGACTCGGGATGCCTTCCTGCGTGCACATTCTGCTCCAAGGAAACCCTCCTATTAGGAAGGGATTGTTTTCTCAAAGTCGCCTGTACCCACTATGACAAGTTATTTCCATTTAACCCCCTAAGATAACTCCTAATAGTGTAAGATACGTTCGTTTAAATATTTTCCTTTTATAACCAACTGTACACACACGGGTTAGTCATCCAGTGGGGCCATACTGTTTATGCTCGTCCTCACTTAGATTTTTAGAACTAATTTTCTCGAGCGTGGACATAGAGAGGTACTTCATTCTTCTGTATAAACTTCAGAATATTTTATTACGTGGTTGATCCATAAGCTAACTCTTCCCCTATTGGTGGTTATGCTTAAAAATCGACAGAAGGAACCTTTTAAAAAGTCACATCTATAATAAGTATAACCCAACTTACTTTTTTCTTTTTTTTAAAAAGAAATTTTTTTAGAAAGAGAGAGTATGTGGTGGGCCAGAAGGAAGAAAATACTCAGACTCCCTCCTGAGTGCAGAGCCCATCGTGGGACTCAGTCCCGGGACCCTGAGACCATGACCTGAGCTGAAATCAAGAGTCAGACGCTTGGGGGCGCCTGGGTGGGTCAGTGGGTTAAAGCCTCTGCCTTCGGCTCAGGTCATGATCTCAGGGTCCTGGGATCGAGCCCTGCATCGGCCTCTCTGCCTGGCAGGGAGCCTCCTTCCCCCTCTCTCTCTCCTTGCCTTTCTGCCTGCCTGTGATCTCTCTCTCTCTCTCTCTCTCTGTCAAATAAATAAATAAAATCTTTAAAAAAAAAAAAAAAAGAGTCAGATGCTTGACTGACTGAGCCACCCAGGCGCCCCATAGCCCAGCTTATTTTTTAAGTGGACGTAGTAACCTCATGAAACACCTATATGTAGGTGTCTAAATGTCATTTCCATTTTTTCTTCTTTTATTGTACATGGAATTTGAGAGAATTTCAGTTCTCTGGTTAGGATATAGCTTTAGCTTTAGCCACCATTTGTCCTAAAAGCAGAGGCAAATATCTTGCAACATAATCGGACTAATCTTAATGACATTCTCTTCAGTACCATTTATGGTGTGTGTTATTACACCTGCAACTCTATAATTATTAAGAATTTCCTGGGACGCCTGGGTGGCTCAGTCGGTTGAGCGTCTGCCTTCAGCTCAGGTCATGATCCCGCATGAGCAGGGAGCCTGCTTCTCCCTCTATCTGCCGCTCCCCTGCTCATGCTCTCTCTTCCTCTCGGACAGATACAGAAATAAAATCGTCATCACTGCACTGACCCTGCAGCTTCTAGAACACTCTAGGCGTTCTCTTAAGCCAGGGCCTTTGCAGATGCATTTCCTCTGCTTGCAGTAGTCCTCAACCGCTGTTGGTACGTCTGTGTCACACTTCAGGGCACAGCCACCCTGTGTGAAACAGCCGTGCCCTGCCCTGCCCTGCCCCTAGTGCTCCCCCCATGCCTTTACTGCAGCAGGTTCCCAAAACAGTGTGCTCGTAAAAGACTTTATTATGGAAAATTTCAAACATACGCCAGAGTAGAAAACAGCTTCATGATCTGCCGTGTACGCATCCCCCACTTTGGTGATTAACAACAAATCTTTTTTCATCGTTATTCCTACCCATTGGCCCCATTACTTTGAAATATTTTGATTCCAGATACATTATTTTATCCATAAATACTCACAGTGCCATTTTTGTTTATTGTTTGTCCCTCCCTCCATGCCAGGATGTAAATTCGACAAGAGTAGGGATATTTTTTTTTTTTTTTTTTTTTTTTTGGTCTGTTTTGTTCACTGCTCTACATCCGTCCCTGGCACATAGTCTCTATGTAATAAATGTATGAAATGACTAGTTGAGTTAGATGGAACTTCAGATTCAGTACCAGCGGGGCAATTCTCCCTCAGCAAGAGCTGTTTCCAGGCTGGAAGGCCTCACCGGAGAAGCTCAGGACACGGTAGGGAAAAGGGAATCGGTAGGAGGGATGGTCGACAGCACTTGGTAGTTGTTGGATATAAGGGAGCAGAAAACAGGACCTGTGAGCTCAAGAGAGGGTTTTCTTTAAAATAGGAGAAATCCCAGCATGTCTGTGTGTTGCTGGGAATCACCCAGGAAGAGGAAGAAGTGTCGACATCAGAGAGGACGATTGCTGGAGTGGTAGCGTAAATAAGTGTAGTAGTTACCTATTGCCGGGTAACAAATGACCCCAAAACTTAGCGGCTTGAAATAACAGTTACCGTACGGTTTCGGTGGGTCAGGAATTCAGGAGCAGGCCAGCTGGGTGGTTTGGATGCCGGGTCTCTCATGAGGGTACAGTCGAGACGTCAGCCGAGGCTGCCTGGGCTGGAGGTCTCGGTCTGTCGCCGCGTGGACCTCTCCTTGGGGCCGCTGGACCAGCCTCCTGACGTGGCCGCCCACTTCCCCGGAGGTAACCGAGGACGTGAGAGACCAAGACGGGAGCCACAGTGCTTCGTATCACCTGTGGCAGAGGGCAGGCATCATCACTTACCCTTTTTTCCACTTAATGGGAGGGAATCACCAAGGATAGCGCGTGCTCAGCGGGAGAGGAATTAGATGCCGTCTTCTGAGCGGAAGGAGCATCACGCCCCATTATCTAAATGAAATAAATACAGGACACCTGGTGAGATTTGAGTTTCGGATGAACACGTGACTTGTCAGAGTGTGTTCCTTATTATCGCCTGGGCCATACATTACAGAATTATTTGTTATTTATCCAAAATTCAAATTTAACGGATGACCTGTATTTGTACTGGCTAGCTTGGGTGTCCCTAGAAGGAATCTGTAGACGTGGTTTAGAATCAGCACAGTAGCAAAGGAGGGAGCAGGGTGTAGTACACGGATCGAGGTAGTGACCTTCGACACAGGGGCAGGTTATAAGGAGAGTAAAGGCAGGGTACTCGGGCACGTGCAGGGAGGTAGGTGATGGGTAGGCAGATAAGGACCAGGAAGCAGAGGGACGTTCCCTTGTAATTGCTTTTGTTTCCTCCTGAAATAAGCAACGTTAGGAACCAAAGTGAACTCACCCCTCTCCTCTGGTTCTGAATTTCTGTGCTTACATACCAACCTCACTCTTGATTCAGAGCCTTTGTTCTGCTTGAATCTCTTAATCCCCAGTGACCGGTCCGTCCTGATCCTTTCTCTTGAGCCCACCTTCCCACCCCACCATCATTTTTGGAGAACACCTGACTGCTTCCTCAAAGTAATAAAACACAGGACACCGAGTCCAGAAGTGCGGGCTCTGCTTTCTCTTTTCCCCTGGTTTTATTGCCTCTCTGGGTTTCTAAAATTCCATCTCAGTGGTTTTCAGATGTGTTTTACTTTGTCCCACGGTAAGAAATACATCTGACATCGTGACTCAAAACACATGTACATCCAAAGTGTTATAAATGGTAACCCATAAAGCACGCTGGGGTTTTTCTGTTCTATCCTATAGCAGTTCCCTCGTCCTCCCCCAGCCCCGAGTTGAAAATTCCTGTGGACCCTAACGAGTGGATTGTGTTCTTGTACTCCGGGAGCACCGTGCAGAGCCCATGAAATTTGTCTCCCACATGTGCTTGCGTGTAATTGTGATACACTGTGTAGTGAGACATTTTGCTGGAGCTTCCATGATTTTTTTTTTTTCACTAAATGCACAAGATGAATTTAACTCTTTTTCAAAGCTCTATCGTCAACATCATTTAAATGTAAAACAGATTTTTTTTTAAAGGTTTATTTGAGATAGAGAGCCCCACACAGGGGCAGAGGAAGGGACTAGCAGAAGGGAAGGGAGAAAGACTCCAGCAGACTCCCCTGCTGAGCGCGGAGTCAGACGCGGGGCTCAGTCTCAGGACCCTGACGTCATGACCTGAGCCAAAATCAAGAGTCTGGAGGTTCAATAGACTGAGCCACCCAGGTGCCCTGTAAATGCAAAACAGATTTTATACAAGAAAAGTTTTCATGGTTTCATAAGAAAATGTGAAAGAGTTTATAGTTCTTAGGCAAATTTTCAATGCATTAAAAAGTTAGGGGATCTACTTGATTGATTTTGGTTTGGAAATGATTTTCGAACTTCACTTTACCTCTGTAGCCATGAGACTGAAGCAAAATTATGGAGTTGACACTCTCATTGCTTTTGAGGGAATGGAGAGGGCAGGGCTCACAGAACCTTTAACACTTTGTAACAGAGACCTGTGTCCATGTTACATATTCAGTAGGAACCTTGTTTCTCCGACATTTGAGAATACCAAAAGTAATGTATTTTAGTCCAAGAAAGTCCACAGTAAATGAACGTGTCAAATCTTGGAGTGACTGAATTCTATTCATACTTAGAAAAACAAAGCATTAGAAAACAGTGTATATATGTAAATATAAATAACTGGATACTTGATGATTTTTATCAACATCCCTAAAAAAGTTTCCATATCCAAATAGGCATAATTTGTTTTCTCCTTGAGAACTTACCAAATTGTCTTATATTTGGAATTACCTTCTATTTAGGCACAAATAATAATTTGACTTAGGATACTGTGTATCTTCTTGAACATGCGTGGAAAATCCCAGTCCTAGTAATTTTTATTCTTGAAAGTCAGTTTCTATGCCCGTGTGAATTTTCCTAAATCATTAGTGCCCTACAAAAGTCTAACAGTTATGTTGGAATGAACTATTTTGGGAACTAGGGTGTGTTCCCTACTCAGAACACGTACCCTTCCTCATGCCTGAGCACACACTGGTTGGAGAAGTTTATTGGAAGATATGCCTCTGCCCGGCTCTCCCGATAGGGAGCGGGAACCCTAATGGTGGCGGGTCCCTGCAGGCGGAACTTGGAAGTTGCGGGGCCACACGCCTTCCTGTCGGGTGCGGGGGAGGCCGCCTGTATTTTTCTAGTAGCCTCGGGTTTCTTTCAGACCAGGACAGGATTATGAGTCCCAGACTCAAGATTCGAAGGAACCTTCGAGTTGAGCCACGGCACCTGCCTGCCTGGCATGCGGGCATCCTGCCCCTGCGAACTCACTGTCCCGTTCGTCCTGCTTACGCACCCGGTTGACGAGCGGTCTCCCGTTTCAGATGCCCCAAGTGTGAATTCGAAACTGGGGAGTTGAAACCTTTCTCCTCAGCAAGTCAAGTGTCCCCCCTCCTCCTCACCGCCCCAGGCCCTGGCTGCAACCCCCCCACAGCCCTTCCTTCCGACTGGAGACCACCTTCCGGGCTCCCCTCAGTGACCGAGGACCGGAGCTCTCAGGCCAGAAGCTCATCTTCCGATTTTGCCAGATCTAAGAGCAGACTTCCCAGACCCTGCTTGACTCCTTTGTCCCGTTGGACACTGTCAGGCCCTTGGTCTCCCTGCCGGCTCCTCGTCCTCACCACCCACCCAGGTGCCGACGTGCTCCACGATTTCTTCTTGGAACCCTTCCTTCCCCCTCCTCGATGTCAGCTCCTCTGGATCGCCTGGTCCGGTGTCGCTGGGCTACTTCGTCTGTGTGGGCCGCTGGGACCTCAGGCTCAACCTGCCCAAGACCAGACTCCTGCCCCCTTCCCCGCAAATACACATCCCTCCTCCCCGTCCCTCCTCTTGGGTCACAAATCAAGGTTCGTGTGGCTGTTGATTGACTGCTCCCTGCCAGTGACCAAGAGGAGGGCCCTGGTGCGGAACCCGCGGGGCCAGCCGTGGGGAGACGGGTGGCGCCCGCCGAGCATCCTGAAGGTGCGACCCACGACCAGGCCCAGAAGGGGGCCTGCTGCTGTGTTCACAAGGCAGTGTCAGGACGGCCCCGTGAAGACGGGAGATGGGGGAACAGGCTTGAAGGACATCTCGAGGAAGAACATTCCAGGCTGAGATCCCAGAGAAGCCCCCAGAGGCCAGACAGCTTGTGAAACAGTTTCTGATTTTTCTGATTTGGAACGTGGCAGATGCAGATCTGGGCCCTGCTCTGAGAGCCACTGAGCCACAGCAGAGACCCCCGGGTGGCCGCAGAGGGGCAGACCCTCGTGACCGAGGCAGGAGCAGCCTAGCGTCACCTCGAGCCTCTGCGGCCACCAAGGCCTGGCTTGGCCACGCGGCACCAGGGGAGCAGCGTGTCCTATGCCCCCACCTTCCGGCAGCCCCGCCTTCCCTCTCCCCTTACTCCCCTCCCTCCCTCAGCCCTGCGGCCTCCCCACCAGGGCCTCCTCTGCACATGGATGGCAGCGGACCCCGCTGTGGGAACCCAAGGCTCTCCTGAGGAAGGGCTTTCAAACCAGAATGGAGTCTGGTGAGTGGAGACGGCGGCAGGAGACCAGGGGAGGCTGGGGCGGGCCCAGACTCGCTCGCGGCACAGCTGCCCGTCCGCAGCCAAGTCACGGAACCCGTCTCTGCCTTGGTGTCTGTGCCTGTAAAATGGGGCTAATAGTACCTGTCCCCTAAAGACTCCGGAGGCTGTTGCTGAGGCTTAATGAGTGAGGTCCATTAAACCCCTCAGAAGAAAGGTGTAACTAAATACAAAGCACTATTGTAATTAGTTCTCAGGCTCTTTAAACCAGGTCGCATCTTGTTTTAAGAGAGTTGCCATGACGACGAGTTTGTTTGAAAAACACATAAAAAAGATGTGGCCGTAAATCTCACAATAAGTAAATTTACTTGGCTGGTCTCTATCGTAACAAAGAACCATCTAGCTCCTGACCGAGTCGTGCTGGCGGCAGCATCACTGCGACTGGGGACGTCGGCGTCCTGTCACTGCGGCACGGACCGCACCAGCTTCCCTCTGGGGCACACGGCAGCCGCGTCATAACTGATTGGGGTTGATGAGCTCACGGCGCCCGACGCTCTGCAGGCTCTGGGTCTGGAATGGAGATGCGGTCGTGGCACCAGTCCCACCGATCCTGTTTGTGTTCTCCAGACGGCAGACCCACAGGACAGAGGGGACACGTACAGATTTGCTGTGGGGGACCGGCTAACATGGTGACAGAGGCTGACAAGTCCCTCGATCTGGGGCCCCTAGAGAGCCAGCGTGGCTGTGTCCACATCCGAAGGCCGGAGAAGCGGAAGAGGCTGTGGCCGTCAGAAAGCCAGCAGGCTGGAGACTCGAGAAGAGCCAGAGAAGACCCATGTCCCCGCGGTGCCATCAGGCAAGAGCTCCCTCTTGCTCTGCCTCTCTGTTCTATTCAGATCTTCGACTGATTGGACGAGGCCCACCTTCATCGGGGAGGGCCGTCGGCTTTGCTCAGTCTACCGACTGAAACGTGAATCTCATCCAGAGACTCCCTCGCAGACACCCCCAGGATGATGTCTGACCAAATGTCTGGCCATCCAGGGGCCCAGTCACGGGCCACAGTTGACACAGGACATCAGCCAGCCCAGTGGCAGTCACCACAGCCTCACTAGGGCCAGGGGTGGAATTCAGCACACAGCTCTCAGTCCAGCCTTGCTGGCTGGGTCAGTGGATCAATGGACACATGGGTGTGGGGAAGCTGCTGGATTCAGCCTAGTGCTTCGTAGACCCTGGGCAGTATTTTGGGGCCCCAGCAAAGGTTTGGGAGCAGATGTTAATAAACTACGGAAGTTTTAGATCAAAAGACGAAGTTAAGAAGATAAGGAAGAGAGCAGAGAACACAGCTCCTAATTCATCCACAACTAGAAATGTGAAGAGGTCCGGGTTGGAGGCAAGGGGTACACCCCACTTCCAAGGACCAGACTTCCTGTCAGCGAGGTTCTTCCCTCCCAGGAAAGCAAACCCTGTCCAAGACCCGAAGGCCTTGCTGGCGCTCCAGCCGTCCACTTCGAGCCTCTAGAACTGCCAGGCTTGGAGCTCGGCATGCACACCCACTTAGCCTGCTCCCTCCTGCTCACGGGAAGGGGGCACCCAGGGTCCCCGCCGGGGCTCAGCACGTGGCAGAACTTGAAACCACGGGTGCACAGTGAGGGCAAAGACTTGCCTCCCGTACTTGAACTAAACTGACCAGAAAACACCAGCTCTTGGGGACGTGCCGCAAATGGTCAGGTAGGAATGGATCCGGGAGAAGCAGGCTTTGAGATGGAGAATAAAGAAGGTGCTGGAGACGTAGGAGGAAGGATGGGGTGCAGGGGGCGGGGTGGGGGGGGAGAAGGCAGCTTGGCTGGAGCTCCAGGCGGCGCTGTGGGCCGTGGCTTCCCAGAGCCAACACCAACCTGGGAACCTAAGGACACAGGTCTCAGTGGGGGCTGGGACGGGGAGGCCAGGGGACAGACCCAGCCCAGAGCACGGACACCCAGTGGTTTTCCCAGTAGAGGCTTCTTGCTGCTGAGAACCAGCAAAGATGAGGAGTGAGGAGAGGGGGAGACGGGCCAGCGGGCCAGGGGAGGAGAGCAGGCACCCAGAGGCAGAGAGGGAGGGAGGCCTCGTCCCCAGGTTGGGCTCCGGGGCATGAGGGCCCGGCTGACAGGCCGCTCTCATGAATGGTAGATTTTTCTAGGCCCGTGGGCTTCTCTGCACCGGGGAGGGGTACTCCCCTCGGCAGAGAGGTGATGGAGAGTGGATCTTTGAAGAATCCTTTAAGAAATGTCTGCTGGGAAATAATTATTTCCCCTCGGGGTTTGGCCCAGCGAGTGGGGTCCCTGCCTTTCATGTAGTCAAGGGCAGCCCCGCAGGAAGAACACGCCGCATGTCCTTTCTTCACGGAGAGTCGGAGGCAGGCTCTACGTGCAATTAGATGAAAAGACTCAGGTTTCGGGGTGGAAACTGGCCAGCTCGCCGTCGGCCTGGGGAGGGTCCAGGGGCCGCACCACCCAGGAGCTCCGTCCCTCCCTCCTGGCCCTCTGTTCAGTTTTCACCACTACTTTCTAGATCTTAGGTATTGTATTCCTGAGGCCATCCATCCACTTTCCCCTTAACCTTCACATGATCCACCTGCAGCCCCGGCACGTAGGCCCCAGGAGGTCGGCTGTGTCTGTTGGTTCTCAGCTGATGCGGATGACGGGGGAGGATGCTGCAGGGGGGTACACCGTGCACCTCTGCCCGCTTCTGACTCCTGGCCGTGACCTGGTGACCGAGGTGACATTGGGCAAGGCCAGGGGGTAGGGACAGAACTCTCCCTGTCCTGGAGCTGTGCACGCCCTTTCCTTCCAAGAAGGCCTGGCTGGTCTGCCCTTTGTGAAGTTTAGCAGACAAGTGGTGGAGTTCCTTCCGGTTGCTGGTAACCATAGCAACGTCCTCCACAGGGGCTGTGCCCCCCATTGGGCCTCCCACCTGCAGATGCTCAGGGGCAAGGACCAGATCTGCCCTTCACCATCGCTACAAACTTGGAAATGTTACTAGAACATCCCGGACTTCTTTATCTGTAAAATGGGCGCGATTATTTCTACCTCACAGGGCTGTGGGGGCATTTAATGAGGTAAGGTGTGCAAAGAACCCAACAGGGCCTAGAAGATGGTGGGTTCCTGGTTGGTGTTCAGCATCACCCCGTCTCCACCCAGCCCTGCAGGGCGCCATTCTGCCCCGGGGGACAGTCACCTGACTAGGTGACAAGATGGCGCCCCAGGGGAGATCCTGCTCCAAATTCAGTCCCAGGCCTTGTGTCCGGAACGTGGGCTTCATGCTTGGGCCATAGACACCAAAACCATGGAAATAGGCTTCTTGGAGTCCTGGGGTCCCCTCCCCACTGCCTGACCCCGTTTACGCCGCCACTGATTCGTCAGTTGGAGCCAAAATCTCCAGTACGTTGTCCCTCCCCCTTCCGGATACAATCTGCCACATACGTTCCATCTTTCCAGAGTCATCTCTGGATCAAGAACAGAGGAGACTTCCTTGAAAGGTTCAGGCTGCCTGGTCATCTCCCGATGCCTGCCTTCCCTTCGCGCAGGATGTTACCAAGACCCCAGGTGCAGGTGGAAAAATCCCTTCTCATTTCCCTGCCGTTTTCTGGATGAGAACAAACCTCAAGCTTTGAATGAATTTCGAGCATTTCACTGCCTCCCTCCCCCCATCCTCTCTCTCTTTGGTTTCAGAGTCCCGATCTCTTGGGTTTCAAATATTTGCCTTTTTTCAAAAGCAGGTCTGTGGTTTAAATCACTACACGGGGCGCCTGCGTGGCTCAGTCAGTTAAGCGTCTGCCTTTGGCTCAGGTCAGGGTCCCAGGGACCTGAGATCAAGCCCCGCATCGGGCTCCCTGCTCGGCGGGGAATCTGCTTCGCCCCCCACCTTGTGCTTTCTCTCTCTTCTCAAATAAAATAAAATCTTAAAAAAAGAGTCACAACACACAATGCATGGACCTGACTTATAACTGAGGAGTTTTTATGAAATATTTCCAGCAACTCTGGCTTCAGAATCTCTGGCGACTAAATCTCACTGTGGGGCCTGCACGTTGTGTGTTTGGTTGTTTCTGGGGGAGCGGCGTGTCGTGTGGCCCCCAGAAGATGTGCTGGTGCTGCGAGGGGGTCACCAGCGTGACGTCTAAAGGTGGGAGCCAGGCGGCGGGCCAGGAGTGACCAGGGGTGGAGGGAGGGCAAATGGCTCAGAGGAAGGCCCCAAATTGCCACCTCCAGCTCTCGGGGGCACCCAGGCCCTAGAGACCCTGACTGGGCTCACCTGACCATTCCCAGCTTCCTTCATTAGGACGTGGTCTCTAAAGAGGACTCGGGGCTCCAGAAAGTTATGTCAATCATCCTTGAAACTACTCTTCAGACTCTAAGGAAGCCTTTCCCTGCGCGCCCATGCGTGGCCTTTGCCCTCCGGACAGTGAGCGGGGACGGGGTGGGATTCGTAAGAGACAGGTAAGACCGGGCCCCTCCAGTTCAGCCTGGAAAGGCCTGGCAGGGCCGGGCAATGACAGGGTCGGGTGGTCCCAAACCTCTAGGCACTAGGCACAGGGCCCAGGCCCGGGAGGCGGCGGCAGGCTTCCTGTGAGCCCCGGGCGCCCCAAGGGCCTGGGCCTCCGTCCTCGAGCAGAGGCCCCGGGAGGCTTCCTGAGCCCAAGGAGGACTTGGCCCATTTAATCCGTCTGCTTCCCTGATCGCCTCGCCTCCAGGGAGGGCTGCTAATCCAACATTAGTTGGAGCCCAAAGTGGTTTGCGTGTGCGCTGGATTGCATTTATACCCAGAGCTTGGAAGCGCTTGCCTTTTCTTTTTTTTTTCTTTTTAGATTTTTATTTATTTATTTGACAGAGAGAGATAGGAGATCACAAGTAGGCAGAGAGGCAGGCAGAGAGAGGGAAGCAGGCTCCCTGCTGAGCAGAGAGCCCGACGTAGGGCTCAATCCCAGGACCCTGAGATCACGACCTGAGCCGAAGGCAGACGGTTTAACCCACTGAGCCACCCGGGCACCCCAGCGCTTGCCTTTTCTGATTCCTTGTGTGCGTGAGGACAGGAAGGAGCCAGGAAACCTGTGCTCCCATCTCACACCCTGGCCATCTTAGGTGGGCACCAGCCTCTTCCTGGGGTGGGGGCAGGGGGAGAGGCTGGGGATGCAAGCCGGCAGGCCCCACCCCCCAACTGGATCTTATTTTATTGTTTCTAATCGGGAGAGAAAGACACGCTGATGATAAGACTTAATTAAACGTCACAGAAATGTAGCCAGGAAAGTGAAGTCCACCGCCCTCCCACCACCCTCCTTCCCAGCCCTGTCGGAGAGACAATGGTATTAAGTCACCGGACCTCAAAGTTTACTGGTTGATTTGACATTTGCTGAGAGAGAGGGCGAGTTCATGGGGCTGGCTCCTTCCCTTTGTCCCCAGCAGACCCTCGAGCCCTCAGGGGGCAAAGTGCTGCCCTGGGCGCGGTGAGGGGTCCTGGTGTAACGAGGTAGGACCACAGTCCACGCCAGGGACACCAGAAGACCGAGCGTATGGGTATCCTAGGTGGGATCGTGGGACCCGAAAAGGACAGCGGGTAAAACCAAGGAAATCTGCGCAAAGCATGAACTTGATATCCGCGCATCGGCCTCGGTTCAGAAATTGAACCACATGTTCCAAACAAGCCTATGATGGTAATGACAGTGGACCCTGGGTGCTGGGTCGTCAGGGACGCCCTGCACTGTAGTCTCCATTTTTCTGTAAATCTAAAACTGGAAAAATTAAGTCTACATTTCAAGACTTTAGTCAAAAGAAAACAAACCGCCCCTCCCCCCCAAAAAAGAAAAGGCAAACGGTCCCTCCCGGCGGCCCGCCTCCTAGCACGTGCGGACAAGGGAGCCGAGGCTGAGATTTCGGGAGAGAGCAGTGAGGGCCCCGTCTGCACCCCTGTTCACATCCCTGCCCGGCAGGGCCCCGGTCAGGCGAGCAGCACCCTTACCCCCGCAAATACCCCACGAGGAGGGGGACAATTCATGGGTATTGTGAGGGCAGAGGCCGGGCCTCCCTGCTCTGTTTCTAAGGCCCCCACTGCCAGCCCCAGGGCTGACGGATGCCCACTGAGCACGTGAGCCTGAGAATGAGCCAGGTGTTGGTTTCTAGATTTTGCTGGAAGGGCTGCATCAAGGCCTGAAGCCAGGGCGGCTACAGGTAGGAGCCCCCGACTGTCGGCCATCCCTGTGCCCGGAGGCTTGAGGCGACACCCAGATGCTGGTAAGCCTCCTCGAGCCACAACCCATGTCACTGTTTTTCAGTGACGGGAGGTCAGATCCAGAAAGCAGCTTCTGTGCCCCGCGGCTTCCTGTCCCCAGGTGTCCCCACAACCGCCTTCCTGTCCAACACGTGGGCGGAGTCGCGAGCCCAGGGAATTGAGCGGCGGCCTGGAGAAGCCCACTCCTTCGGGTTCCTTCCCCGGGACGTGTGTTTGTGAAGGTCTCCGCAAACACGGCTGTTTGGAAAAGCCTTGAGATAGGAAACAGAGTCCCAGCTGAGTGTCTAGGTTACGAGAGAGTCTAAAAAAAAAAAAAAAAAAATTAAAATCATTTCCTTCGAGGTTGCCAAGTTTGGAGGTCCTGTCCGGATCCGCATATCCTGCGCATGAGTCAACTTGAATTTCCCTCCCCGGCCCCCAGTCTGGCCCCATCCGCACACGGAGCGGGCCCCTGAAGGAGCAGGCAGCCTGGGAAGGCGGGGGGGCCCGGGCCAACCTCCTGCTCGGTCTTAATGTCACGCTTCCCCTGCTGTTTCTGAGCACAGGGCACAGTGGGGTTCGGTGTGTTCCCATGGTCGTGCTGCCCCCACCACCCCCCAGGCAGAAACCCTGTGCCCATGAAGCCCTCGCACCTCACCCCCATCAGCCCCCGGAAAACTCCATTCTACTCTCCATCCCTCTGACGCTGACAATTCTAGCTACGCCTAGAGGGGGAATCCTACAGTCTTTGTCCTTTTGTGTCTGGCTTACTTCATTTACCATAATGTTTTCAAGGTTTACCTGTATGGAGGTAGCATGTACTCAAATTTCATCTCGATGGTTGGATAATATCCCCTTGCCTGCATATACACGTTTTGCTTATCCATTCATCTTTTGATGGGCATTCAGGTTGCTTCTGTATCTTGGCTGCTGTGGACAATGCCGCTATGAACACGGGGCACAGTCTGTTTGGTTCCCTGCTTTCCGCTCTTTTGAAGTGAATCGAGGGCAGCTCCGGCCCCCGCTGCCCGAGGACAGCCTGCCCCTGCTCTGTCTGGTGCGCTCAAGTACCAGGCTCCCCACTCACAGACACCCCCAGCTCCCTCCCTGCAGGCTTAGCTTGATCAGCCCCTTCCTGCACCCCGCGTTCCTCCCCGTGTGCTCATCAGTGCCCAGTCGCTCTGGGGACAGGGATTTTGTCTGCCTGATGGATTTCTGGGAGCAGTTTCATCATCCAGGGAAGCAATGAGCGTGGATACTAAATAATAGTTATGAAAAAAGGAGAGCAAAACCCACGCCGGTATTATTACACAAGGTATGAGCCATTGGAAGGACGGGGTAGACTTACCCGTCTGAGTCATACCCCATTTATTTGTCAGATTCCTCGAATTGTGCAAACGGCCCATTCCTCATCTAATGGGTGTTTGCCACCCACAGCCAGGCTCCAAGGATTCGTGCCTTCCTTGTCACTGCTTGGATTTGAGCTTTTCTGGGAGTGAACCCCTTAGACTCCTCAGGAGCCGGCAATCGAGAGGTAGTGAGTAGCCTGTCAAAGGGAAGATGCAAGTCAAGCATGATGGGCCCTGCTCCTGGACTCGAAGATGGTGCTTAACACAGCTCCAAGGTGTGATGGGGCCTCTACAGCTGCCAGGAGCAAATGCCGGCTCGGTCGCTGTGCTCAGCCCTGCCGTTTCAGCAGGACGGCGCTGGGCCAGCCCAGAGCCACCAGGATGGTGGTGGCTACAACAGCCGGGACCCTGTTGCCCCCCAGACTTCTGCCGGGTCCTGCTAGCTGCCCCTCGTCTCAGCTGCTGAGTCACGTTGCCTAATGTCCCTCAGATTGGCCCCATAATTTCATATCACAGCCGTGATGGGGCTCAGCTTCTCGGCATGAAAGAACTTGGGGTGCCTTTTAACTGCATCTGATACCATCTGTTTGAACAACTTACCTGCCATTATCCCTGGTGGGCCATTGGCCGCAAGAGAAAAATCTGGATTCTTCCAGATTTTTACCAGCGCTCCCCACTTTCCCTCCAATCACGTCCGTAGAGAAATCTCTGAACACCAGCGGGCCGTGGCCACACCAGCTGCCTCCTGATGACGGGGAGCAGCCAGGTGTGTAGGGAAGCCCCAGGTGGGCCTCCCAGGTGCAGCCCGGGCTTCCCCGGGCACCTTCCGCTGAATGGAGGCTCTGGCCTCCAGCCTCACATCAGAGGGGCTGAGATTTCCAGCCTCTCACCTGAAGGGAGGAGGTATGCACTTCCCCGAGGGGACCCCCCACCTGGGCTAGACTTGGGGACTCCTTCGGCACCTGCTCCCCTGAAATCCCTCACCTCGCTTACCTGCCTCTGTGTCCTTCGGTCTCTCCATCCCCTTGCTTGCTGCCCAGTTGGGCAGCTTTGTTCTTCCTCTTGCTCTAACTGGAGAACCCAGATGTCCCAGCCGTCCCAGGCTCAGAAGGGAAGCCGTCCCCCTGTGCCAGGTGGCGGGCCTGGGCGGGGGGAACAGGGAGCCGCCACAGAGTTGGGGGGCAGCAAGACACATGGGAGGCTCATGTGCAGTCTGAGGCTCAGGGGGCCGGTGGCCGCCTGGCCGGAGGTAGTCATGGGACTGGGCTCACACACCCCAACCCCCTACCCGGCCCCGCCCAGCTTGTCCCCGAGATGCTCACACCCGGGAGTGCAAATTCAGCAAGAGCCCGGCCTCTGTTCTTTCCCCCACGCTGACCGCCCTGTCCTACCCTTAGATGTGGAATAGACACGGGGTTTCTGCCTGGTCTGCACAGAGACTGGTCCTTACTCCAACCGCCTAACGTCTCCATAGGAATTTGCTATTTAAAGGTATCCTATGATTCATCTTTTCATAAAAGAATCAGCCCAGTTCTCTGTTGAGAATATCTGAATTTTCATTGGTGGGGTTTGCCAGTTGAAAGAGAGAGAGAGAGGGAGAGAGAGGAAGAAAAGTACAGATTGCTTAGTGAAATCTGAATTTTAGATAAACAACAAATAATATTTTAGTTTAAGTACCTCCCAACTCCTGCATGGGACCCACTGAAATTCACATGTGACTGGGGACCCGCAGGTGGTCTTCCGTTTTGGGTTGAGTGTGTCTCCTCCCATACCTATGAGTGTGACCTTATTTGGAAATATGGTCATTCAGATGACAGATGTCCCCATGATGCTTCTACAAGCCGAGGGCCACCCAGGATTGCCAGCAGGCCACCAGCAGTGGGGGGAGAGGCTGGGACCAGATGCCCCCTCACAGCCTTGAAACACCACCAATGCCTTGACCTTGGACTTCCAGCCTCCAAAACTAGGACAATAAACGTCAGTTGTAGAAGCCTCCCAGCGTGTGGTGCTGTGTTCTAGAAGCCCTAGCAAGCCCACGTGGCGGACAGCCCCAGCCGGAGCCCCTTTCTTGCTCTTCCCCCCTTGGGCCCAGAGGGCTCAACAATGACGCATGCAGGTTCCTGCGGTGTGATCTGTCTCGTGATCTGTCCCGTGGTGCTCGGGGTAGTGGAAGGAAAGGTCCCGCGTGGCTGAGTGAGGCCTGCCTGGACACCGCCAGGCTGGGCTGTGAGCAACGCCTTGTTGTGCCTTCAAGGGGAAGCCGGTGCCGCCGAGCCTCGCACGACCTGGCTCTTGTTTGCCAGTGGAGGGAGCCCAGTGGCAGCCCCCCGGGGACTGCCGCCAACCCGTGTTGGAGGAAGGATGCGGGCAATGCCTCTCTTTCATGGCCTGAAGAATAAAGCAGCCATGAGATCAGCGATACCACATTATTGCTTCCTGGTCATGCGGGATGGGCTTCCTTCCCGTGACCAGCGGCCCCCGAGCGGCCGCTCCTGCTCTGGAAAAAGGCTGCAGACACGTGTATCCTGGACAGCTGGGGTTGGGAGTGTTTCCTCTTCATTGTTTGAAGGAACACTCGGGGGGAATTATGGAAAAAGCCGGAGGGTGCATGCAGGCCGCCTGACCTGGGAGGCATGGCCAGGCCTAGGGGGACATGGCCAGCCTACCACTGGCCCTGGGCACGGCCTCCAGCTCCCGAATGCCTGGGGAATAGCACCGTACCCACCAGAACCTTCTTGTCCCAGTGGCCTGTAGAGCTGTTGTTCCTCAGAGAACAAGGGCAGCGTCATTTTAGGGGGTGTCTGGGGGCTCCCCACGGCCTATAGTAACATGGGGGCCTGGGGAACCATGCTGGGGGGCGCCCCCCACTGTTCTCACAAGAGAGCTGCCATGTGGGGCTTTCACACAGCTTCCTCTGGGGCCAGGGCTACTGCTAAAGGTGGTGGGCTCCCAGCTCTCGGGGTGCCCGCCCTGCTCACCCACAGGGCACACTCCCGCACCCTCCAGGTCCAGCACCACCGTGCACACATCAGGAGCCCGGTCAGAGTCCCCCGTGCTCCCCACGCCTCATGGAACCTGCACCCCATCGGGTTGCTCATTAATTATTACTGCATAGAAGTTTCCAGCAGGTTTAAGTCCAAGCTAGAGGAAAACCAAGTGAATCAAAGAAATGCAAACTGCCTTAGCAGGTGATACAAACAGAAAGGGGGCAACCGCATCATAGGAAGCTACATTAGCCATTACTGGGGCCGAAGGTACAGAACAAGTGGTCCTCCAGAGCCTTTTGACTGGAGCTTCTAAGAATCTTCGTAGAGGCCCGGAGCACCCGGGCCCTGTGGGCTGCATTAGATAGCCTGGGAGGACCGTCAGCCCAGCCTCTCCCAGATGCTACTGCCCTCCCAAAACACCACTGTTTCCTCAGGCTTTGGGATTGTAGAATACGATATCCCCAACACTTCTCCCTTCTTCCAACAGAAATCCCAATGTTAGCACAAGACCCCTAGGAATAAAGACTACACTTCCCAGCCTCTCTGGAGCTAGGTGTGACCGTGCCAGTAGGTTGTGGACCAGGGGATAAGACAGAAATGATAAGTACCATTTCTGGGAGTCAGTGTTTCTTGAGGAGGGAGCATCCCTTCTAATCTCCTGCCTCCTCCCCAATGGCTGGGATTCCAGCACAGTGGCCAGATTTCAGCAGCCATTTTGGGCTGTGAGGGCAAAGGATACACCGGAAGGATGAGTCTCTGAAAGCTGAGAGGAGCCCAGAGATCCCGATGATTTTGTGGAGCTCCTGTACAGTCTGACCTTCTGGACCAAGGGAGGATGCAGCTTTGGATCTTTCTGTGCCGGATGGAATGACTAATATATTCAACTGATGGCAATATCCGCAACTTCAAATTTCCTTCAAGGGAGGGACTGTGTTTTACATTTCTTTGTATTCTTTTTAGCATCTGGCCCATAGTAACTGTTTTTATTTGATCTGATTTGATCTTTTAAATGCCCCATTAGCCAAGGAGTCACGAAATACATGCAGCCACTTCCTGCTGTGTCCGATGACACTTCCCTCTCGCGTTCTAAAAATTACTTCTTTTAAGTTGCAGACAGGCCCTTTGTGAGGGATGCCAAGCTCACTTCGGACCCAAGTGAGGCCAATGACAGGTCTGGCTGACCTCGCTTCTTAGATCCAATTCTTTCCAGATGGGAAGTTCCCTCCAGCGGCTGTGAATGAAGCCTCTGACGGAGCCCATGGGCAGGCCCAAGGCCAGGGGACGAGAGGCCTCCAGGAAGGAAGGGCTGGGGTCAGGGGTCCAGCGCAGGGGAGCCCCTGGCGGTGGGGCAGGCCTTCTGGTGTGTCCCGGGGCCGCAAGCACAGGGGACCCCTGGAGCTGGGGAGCCGCAGCAGCCCCCAACGGCCTCCCCGAGGTGTGCATTGGTAAGCATGGAAGAACACAGAATGCCGGGGGGCCAGATCCCCCGGGTGGGCTCTGGAAGTGGACAAGCTCTGTCTCTTTTTCTGACGGCAACAATTTCTTCCCGGCTGGGGGCGCCGGGGGAGACTTTATATCTTCCTTTATACACATCTGCATTGTTTTTCTCTTTTCAAAGCCTATTTGCCTACTCCTATCATTCAAAAGGAAACACTTCAAATCAATTGTTAAAAAAAAAAGAAACCATTAGCAAGGAAAGAAAAAACCCAGGAATGCCTGTTCACAGCCTTCTCCGGGAATGGGACTCATTTCCAACTGTGGGGTCAGCCAGACTCGGGGTCACGGGGGAGAAAAGCTTCGGGAATTCCAGACGGGCTCTGGGTGAGGGTAGGGAAGGGGTCAGGTAGTCAGAAGGCTCAGGGAGCCCGGGGAAGAGTTCCATGCATGTCTGCCGGTGAAAGGACTCAAGAGAATATTTTTATTTCCACACTTGGTTTATTCCTGCAGCCTGCAAGTTGGCTCCCGTAAGAAAAGGCTAAAACTGCACAGCTTTGGGGTTTGGCTTCATGGGAAGAACCCAGAGTTAGGGTGGGTAAGGGAAGAAGGGAAGTGCACCCCCGGCCTTGGGACAGCATCCGGGTACCTCTCCCAGGGTGTACTTCGCGTCCATAGGGGCTAGCTACCGTGTAAGATGCTACTCGTGGTCTCCAACTGTAGCTCACACCGACCCTGGTGGGCCCGTAGGGTCTGCCCATTTCATAAGTGAAGGAACTGAATCTGACCAAGGTTCCCACAGCCAGTGAGTGGCCTGGTTGGAACTGGTCCCTCTCGGTCTTCAGAGCTGAGCTGCGTCTACCCAGTCAGTGCCCACCGAATCGATCCAAATCTGCAGGAGACACTTAGCACAAATTATATGAGGGTCCATACATTTTTGTTTGCATATCGGGCACCCACTGTGTGCATGGCCCGGTGTGCATGTCACAGAGGTAAGGGGGAAACATAACGTCGAGTGTTCCTTCAAGAGCCAACTGTGTGGCTGAGAAGCAAGGGGCACACAGAGGACAATGTACACCCCCCGTGGGGCCCCAGGACACAGATAGCCCCCTCTTGGGTTAAAAATGTCATCTGGGAGTGCTTCCCGAAGAAAGTCGGGTTTGGGCTGAGCTCCAAGGCATGAGCAGGGCAGGAGTAGGTAGGAACAATGGAAGAACTTTCCAGAAGGGAGAAATGGCATGCTCAAAGACAGGGTCAGAGACAGGCAGGTGTTGAACATAACTGGGAGACGAAAGGGCTGACTGGTTCAGCAGAGGTCCTTCTGGGGTCTGGAGGGACCTCAACTTGGAAGGCACGCTTGTGACCGGTGCTCAGCGAGGATGAACCCTGAAGACATTATTATTTCTTCATTGAGCAGTGAAATAAAGAAATAATAACAAAAAAACAAATCGATGAATGAATTCAGAGCCTCATTGTTTACTTGGGCTAAATCATGTTTCTCTTTCAAATCCACCAATTACCCACAGATTTGTGTTGGCTGGTAAAATCTGGCTAATAGATTTCCATCTTCCCCATTGTCATCTGTTGTTTGTGCAAACTAACTAGAAGGTTTTAGAATTTTAATAAATGTGTTCGGAATTCACCAAATCTCTTCATCACAATGGTTTGTAAACCAGCTGGAGAATTACGTGCACAGGATTTTAAAGTGTGCAGTTATGGAAGATCTTTCGTTGACGCGCTGCCAGTGGCCTGTCCGCCAAAAAAAAAAAAAAAAATCACACAAGCGTAGCATTTTCAAACATATTTTACAAAATGCTCAACTGTACACGATAAAGCAATTTCTTGGCATTATCAGAATGTCACTTCCACTCCCAAGGGACGAACTGTGCCCATGCGCGTCCAAGGCACATGACTCAGAGAAAGGGTCACTAGGTTGGGACACCCGATTTTTGTTTGTCTTCAGCTCCATGGGTCTTTTAACTGTCCTGTCACAAGATACGTTTAGACCTTTGTGGAACAGAAGATTTTCTTTTCACTCCGTCATCGCAAAAAATGGAAAAGATTCTACTATGTTTAAAGGGTTTTTTTTTCCCTACAATTTTATTTATTCATTTGAGAGAGAGAGAGAGAGAGAAAGAAAGAGAGAGTGCACAAGTGGGTGGGGGGGAGAGGGAGAAGCAGGCTCCCTGCTGAGCAGGGGGCCCGACCCCCACACTGGGCACGATCCCAGAACCCTGAGATCGTGACCCGAGCCAAATGCAGATGCCTCACTGACTGAGCCACCCGGGCGCCCCAAAGTTTTTGTTTTCATAAAAGTACTCACTGATATTCAAGTGCGCTACTTTGCCATGAACTTCTTTGGCTTCCTCACCAAGGAAAGGAACGGATTCCCTGCTTCACTGTCTTTGCAACTCGATCCGGAATTCTTTCCTAAAAAAAAGTTCCAAGTAAACATGCGGCTCTAGGAGCTTACAGAGCTTCTCAATAACACATTGTTTTAAAGAGGTCATTTATAGTTGAGAACATACCTTCCTTTAGCGGCTCATAAAGGAAAGAAAAAGTAGCTCTTTGTGCATTTCATTTAGTGACACATAATCTCTTCCAGATACGGTCACGGGATCTGTAGTTTCATCCGACCGTACGGCACACCTCCCACTGAATGAGTGGTTTAATGACTGCGTAGATTCTCCCTACTGTTCAATAGGCATTGGCAGCCGTATTTGTCAGGGAAGAAACGTATTTGTGTTTGCTGTCACCTGCTAGTCCGTTATTTGACCCATGTTAAGTGTTTGCCCGCCGGTAATGCCTCTTAGACTTTTTCCATTAAAATCGAACTCAGAAGAAGCTTCTAAACTCGTTTCATCAAATGTGCCGAGTTTGTGCGGAACCGGAGGGAGTAGCGACATCCCGGCGGGTGTGGAGGCGCCCCTTGGGCTCCAGATGCTGGGTTTCCCAACGCGCTGCTCAGTGATGGGGCGTCACCCAAGCCAGTGCCCAAGAGACCCAGAGGGAGCTGTCTGGTCGGCAATTGCACTAGATACCGATCTCGGCTCCCAAGAGCCTCGGCGGGTTTTCAAAACTGGCTGATCTGCTGCCACAGCAGATACGATCTGCATTGTTTTTACGCGGTGTTTGCCAGCTCCGTGCCCCATTGTGTAGCGCATGCTGTGTGGCCACGAAATGCACATCGATCTTGCACACTCGTAACCAGTTCCCCATGACCTTGACACCCGCTGGTGACAAGCTATTCAAGTCCCTTCTGACGATGTCTCCAGGGCACCCACACGTCTGCCCAGCCGCCTCCCAATTCAGGGGTTCTCTCCCTGCCGGTAACTCACAAGAATGGCTTGAAGAACCCAGGACACTGCTTTGCTGACCGTCACGGTTGATTATCACAGTGGGTACAAACGGGCAGCACAGGGCCAGGTCTGGAAGGGTCTGAAGCATGCGAACCTTGTTCCCGTGGAACTGGGATGTGCCGCCCTCCCGGAACGTGGACGCGTTCATCACACCGCATCCTTTCAGGGGCTTTGATGGAGGCTTCACTACCTACGTAAGATTGATTAAATTGTTGGCTGCTGCAGATGGAACTCCATCTCCAGGCCCTCTCCCCTCCCTGGAGGGACTGAAAGTTTAAAGCCCCTAATTATGGCAGGGTCTTTCTGTTGACCGGCACCCACCCTGGAACTTTCTAGCACCCTTTGGGTCGTCTCATGAGCATATATACAAAATACTCTGGAGATTCCCAGGGCTTTAAGAGCTCTGTGCCAAGGACTGGGCACAAATTCCATATCCACTGCTATTATTTTCTTTTTTTTTTTTTTATTATTTTCAATTTATTGAAAATAAATAGATTTTTTTTCAATTTTAGGATTTTTTTTCTTCTGAACCATTTTGAAGCCACTTTTCCATTTGAAGACAATTACTTTAGTTAAAATCAGATGACATATAATCCATAGATCCATCATGACTGTTCTGGGGGCAAGTGATCTGTAAATGTCACACGATACCAGAAAGAGAGAAAATGTCAGGCACATGTGGGCGAGGGCTCCCTGTATTCTGCACGCAGGAGTAACCTTCTGATGGTGTCAGTCTGAGAAATAAATATTTGCAAATCTTAATCTCTTAGGATAACTGAGTCAGTGAGGATTCTTGAGGCTGAGTGATTCATTCACCCATTCGTCCCACAAACACGTATGGGGAGCTTCTTGGCTTTCCGAGGCTGTGCGGAGTTGGAAGATACAGTTGCTTTGAGAGGCACACAGTCCAGTCGTTGACCCAGAAGGGCAATCCAACAATCCCACTGTCAGGTATCAGTATCATAGGTGAGGACAGGTGCCCGGGAGCGAGGCAGGGGTCCCTTACATCAGCCTTGAGTCATAGGAAGAGAGTCAAAGATAGACTTCCAAAAGGAGAGGATACACAGGGGATGGGTTTTGAAGGTCAAGGTAGAGAAGACTGATCAGGAGAATAAGATTTAGGAAAATAGAAGGAGTAGGATGAGGCCCAGAAAGAAATGTCCTGAGGTCAGGCTGGGCAGAGGAGAGGTCAGCAAGAGGCCAAGTTCTAGGTGTTTTCGTGAGGGGCCACAGGGTTTCGACTCTCCCCCAGGGTAACGGGAGCCAGTGATGGCTCAAGAGGGGCGTCAGGGAATCTGTGAGTTTTAGGAAACTCTCTCTGACAGCAGATTGGAGGACGATCCAGAGAGAAGGAGACCCGAGAAGCAGGGAGCCAGCTGGGAGGCACTGTAACTGTGGATGGTGCCTCGGGAAGGTCCCTCCCTGGGGCTAGCCAAAATCAAGGTCCAGGGCCATCCTCCATAAGAAAACCTCACTTTGGACCCCCACCCCAAGCTCAGCGGTCCCCAGGACCACCTTCACTTTAGAGCCACCGGCTATGAACTTGGAGGTCCCCACAGACTCTCTCAGGCTTAAGAATTCCCTGGAAGGACTCACAGAACTCAGGAAAGTGCTCTTCTTGATGGTTACAGCAGCCCTGTAGCCAAAAATCCAAATTAGAACTGACCAGAGGAAGAGATACCCAGGGAGAACTCGGGAACGCAGCGCTGGGTCATTCTTTGCAGAATGGGAGTCATTCTTTCTGCATCGAGTGTGACGATACGCAAAGACTATTACCCTCCAGGGGCGCTCGCTCGAGTTTTGGCGTCAGCATTTTTATTGGGATTTAAGTACATGGGCACAACTGATCAAACCATCAGCTGTGGGATTGACCTCAACCTCTAGGTCCTCACCCTGCCCCCCAGGTCAGATCTGAGAGCGTGTGGCTTCAGCCCCAAGCCATTATCCGCACGGCCGGCCACTCTGGCGTGGCCAGCCCCGACCCTGAGTCGTCTACCACCAGAAAGTATCCGGACTCCCTCATCACTGGGGGAAACAAGATGCTCTGTGACTCAGAATCCCGAGGGCTCCGAGGCTTGTCCCAGGAAGTGGGACACACCACTGGTCACAGGCCACCGTGGGAGCGTGTGAAGGAAGGTGCCTGAGCCGGGGGATGGGAAGGGAAGGACGGCCGTGGACGAGGGGTGGGGCGTGTGAAGCAGAGTCCCTATCTTTCTTCCCCCCCATTAGTGTGCGCATTTGGGGTCTTGTTCAGGAAGCGTTTTTCCAGTCTCTAGGTTACACGGATTCTCCATGACATTTTCCTTCAACAGGCACATCTCAGAAATACTGCATGTCCGGTTCCAGACGATTGCAATAAAGCAAACATTGCAATAAAGCGCGTCAAATGAAATTTTTGGTTTGCCAGTGCATATAAAAGTTCCGCTTACGCTATACTGTAGCCTCTTAAGTGGGCAATCGCACTGTGTCTATAAATGTACGTACCTTAATCAAAAAGTACTTTAGTGCCCAACTCTACCAGCCATCATGTGAGCTTCAGCGGGTCCTAATTGCTGACCACGTAACAGGTCACAGATCAGCAAATACAGTAACGGTGAGAAAGTTCTGAAATATTTACCAAATATTTCATTACCAAATTGTGGTACAAAGACACAGAGTGAGGGGCCCCCAGGTGACCCAGTTGGTTGGGTGTCTGCGGCTCGGGTCATGATCCCAGAGCCCCCGGATCGAGTTCCCCATTGGGCTTCCTGCTGAGCCGGGAGTCCGCTTCTCCCTCGCCTTCTGCCCCTCCCCCTGCTCATGCTTCCTCTCTCGCGCTCTCACACTCTCACACTGGCTTTCTGTCAAATAAATAAATAGATAATCTTTAAAAAGCAAAACAGAACAAAACAACAACAAACCAAAGACACAAAGCGAGCCGTCTGTTCCATCTGGAATCTACCATTTCAGATGTGCTATAAGGTAGAGGAGTCCGGCTTATTTTTCGCACAAACAAGGGCCAATTTCCTCAGCCCCACTTTCTGATGAGCCCCCTCTCCCTCGATCCTGGCTAGCACGTGCCCGAGTATGTGTGGAGACATTTATGAGCCGTCTACCGTGTTGATTACTTTACTCGTCTACCCCTGGCCTGGTACCAGACTGATTTTATTTCCGACTTTCCACTTACAGACTAACAGCCCTGGCTTGGCGGGGAGGGGGGTGCTGGGGCCTCGAGCCAGCTTTGCCCAGGAGGGCCCCGCAGGAGAGGAGGAAGGGCCTCAGAGCCCGGCTCTCGGGGGAACCCCCCCAGGCACTCTGAGGTCCCCGAGCCCCCGTCTGTGGACCACAGGGCCGGCATGGGTGGGGGATTTTCGTGCTAAAACCGTCCTGGGCAAACCAGCACCGACTCAGCCAACCCAGAAGTGGAGGGATGAGGCCTCTCTTCTCAAATGCCCTGCCCGAGCTACAACCACCGTGCCCAGGCTCAGAAATAAAGGTTTTCCAGACACGAGATTGAAACTAAAAGCCAGAAGAGTATTAAGTTCCAGGGCAAGGAATTTCCAAACAACCGGGCCCCCTTGTTGGTGTGTCTGCTAAGGCTGAGATAGGGGAGGCCCTGTTCTTTCCGGGTCTGGGCCGCCCCTGGGAAGAGCGCTAAGCGGACCACCGCAGCACCGAGTGGCCAGCCAACGTGGGTTTGGTAACACGGCGTGGCCGGGGTGGGACGGGGGGCAGCCGAGGGGAAGCCGGACAGGAGGTGCCTCTCATTCTGAGTCCTGGGGCGCAGCCGGGCCCAATACAGGACGCGGGCCCGGACAGGTGGGCGCGCTGGCAGGCCGGGCTGCTGTGGCTCCGCCCAGCCCCGCCGGCACCTGCTCTGGGGGCCACTTCCCACCTGGGGAAGATCCCACGTGTGAGATGACACTTGTGAAAATCAAGAGTCAGGGGATGAGGCCAGCTCTGGGACTGAACCCGGGCAGGGGGCCTATGTATGCTCCGGAGACCTGGATGTCCCCACTCCCTCTGGGGACCCCATGGCGGTCTCTCTGCACCGGCCAGACACAACTCGGGTCCTTCGACGGAGGCTCCGGGTAGCAGGAAGGACGTTCCCGGTGGCCAGGTGTCTCTGGCCCGGACCACGTCCCACGGGCAGAAGGGGGAGCAAAGCCCCTAGCAGCCTCCTCCCCCCAGCAACCAGCCAGCCTCGGTGCCCCCTTGGGGTCGCCCTAGACATGCCAGAGCCTTCTTTTCTCTGCCGGTCCTCCAGAGGTCTGCTCATCACCCCCTCCTCCGTGACTCTCCCACGTTCTCCGAGGTGAGACACCCAGCCCCGCAGTGGGGTGCAGGCTTCCCGAGGTCCCTGGCCACCTTGGCTGGGCCCGGCTGCGGAATCTGCAGAAACATTTAATAATTCAGGAAAGCCCCCTTGTTCCTCCCGTGTCACGCTGCCGCCACACTCGACAATTCGGACACCAGAGGCCGGGGAGAGGGGGGTTTCCCCGGATTGGGCTAGTCCTTGACCCCAGCTGGCGGTCCCAGCATTGAACTTGATTCGGACACCATCCACCTGGAGAGAGCATTGGGGCCCACGGCTTAGCGGCTCCGGCCCCCAAGACAGCACACCCTACCTTCAGCCGCCAGGGACAAGTCCAGATTGCCATCCATGCTTCTGTCCTCCCGGCTGCAAATTGTAGATGCCCGCAAGCCTGTCCTTTGATTAATTTGTTCAGAACTCACCAAAACGGCTTATTTACTACTCAGTGTTCCTTCTAAGAGGATACGACAAAGGACAGGGATGGACATCCAGCTGGAAGAGATGAGTCCGGTGAGGTGCGTGGGAAGGGGCTTCCCTCCCTGCATGGTGCCGCGCCCCCCACCAGCTCCTCCACGTGCCCCCAGCCCGGAAGTCTGCGAACCTCGCCCCGGTGGGATTTCATCATACAGACACGATGGATCATTAACTCCATCCCACCCCCTCCCCTCCCGGGAGAACGAAGGTGAGGCTGGAAATTCCAACCTTGTAATCAGGGCTCTGTCCTCTGCCGGTCCATCCAGCAGCCCACCCAGACTCACCTTAGAACAAAGACATTGTCAGCTCCCCGGGAATCCCAAGGGGTTTAGGAGGTCTGTGTGCGGCTGCGGTCAGAGACCAACCACTCAAACGAGGGATGCTTGTGGTGCTCTTATCACTTAAGACATTAGCAAAGGTTTTCGGAGCTCTGTGCCAAGAACCAGGGGCAGAGACTAATCTATGTATTTTCTATCATCCACTCACAGTACAGAAGAAAACTGGGGGCCCCGTTTCAGAAATTAGGGCACATCGCAAAACGGCAACAGCGGAGGGTTGCACAAACCCAGGGCCCTGCGTGACGGCACAGATCACACACCCAGGAAGATAGCCCCATCGCGGTCACTCCCCCCTGGGTACCCTCTGGCCTATCAGGGGGTCCTCCTCAAGGGCCGGGGTCAGGCTCACCCGGCCTGGTCAGAGCGGCCATCGGAGCCGGTCACATCTTCCTCCCTTGCCCAGCATTGCAGCCCGTGGTCAGAGAGGAGCCACTGTCCTCTGAACCCCCACAGGGCTGGCCAGGAATGCAGATTCCAGGCACCCAC
This sequence comes from Procyon lotor, assembly GCA_028646535.1. NCBI lineage: Eukaryota > Metazoa > Chordata > Mammalia > Carnivora > Procyonidae > Procyon > Procyon lotor. The sequence continues at coordinate 111,338,263 of CM053610.1, forward strand.
CCACTCCCCTCAGCAGCCCCCAGACCCCTGGGTCAGCGTCTCCGGGTGTGAGCCGGGGCCTCTGCCTTCTAAACCCTGTCCTCAGCTCCCCCCGCTGCATCAGGGAAGGCTGAGAATCACCGCTGGCCCCGGGGCTTGTTCTGTGGTCTCTGGGGGAGGAGGCTCGGCTGTTCATGAAGCCGATCATGTCCTAAATGTCTCCTTTTCCTGAGGGCTGGTCAGCCCCATCACCCCATCCTTGGCATGAGCGAGTTCCTTCTGACCTTCTCCTTGTGAGACAGGCCTGAGCCCCGGAGGCCAGACAAGCAAGCAGGGCCACTGGGGTGCAGGGCAGCTGGGAAGGAGCCGTGGAGGTCGGAACATAGTCTGGAGAGAGGGGACAAAACACGGGACTCCTGCTTGTACCCACTGCCATGAACTTCAGCAGGGTCCCTAGGGGACTGGGACCCGTGGCCCAATCCGTGGCCTTCCTGCTGGGCCTTTCTCTTCCCTGGGCCTCCCATCCTGGTTTTCCTTCTTAGTCTCCAGGCCCGCTTTCCTTGAGGCTTCAGCAGCTCAGGGCATGAAATGTGTCTCGTGGGGCCTCCCAGCCCGTCAGAGCCCGGGGCTCAGAGTCGAACTGAGGTCTGTCTGGGGCCAAAACCCAGGGTCAGAGATGAGAGAGGAGCCACGTGTGGGCCCAGGCGCCGGCCTGTATCTGCTGATCGGGAACGTTTGAGAAAGGAAGCTATCCGTCTCCCCACCGTCCACCCCCCACCATTCCTACCCTTGGAGGATGTTTTCCCAGCACGAAGTCATCGTACCCCGCGTTCCAGGGGGCGTGGTCTCTGTTGTTGAGCAGCAGAAACGGAGTCTTCACATAGCAGGTGGGAAAGGGTTCAGGAGGCAGGAGGGGGCCATGCCCACGATTCTGGGAGGAACTTTACAAAGTACCCTGTGAACGCTGCAAAGAAAACCTTTAGGGACAGAGGATTCCCCAGAAGGGAAATGGCCCCGGGGACCGAGCCAGGGGGTGTGTACCCCAAGGGGCTCTGCGGAGGGGATGTGTGTGTTTCTGGACCATCCTCAGGACCCAGACATCTACACTCAGCACTTCAATCCCCCTCTGGTGACTGGGCCAGGTCGGGGACTCCTTCCCAGAGCCCAGGAGGCTGGGGTGGCAGGAGAGGGGGCAGGGTGTGACCCCAGCAGAGGGACACAGCTCTGCACGCTATGCAAACCACCAATGAGGCCACATGTTTTCTCCACGACCGTGGCAGTGGCCTGGGTACCTGCAGGGCACGCCTCAGGGGCTGTCACGGTGTGGACCCCACGAAGTCACCAGCTGGGCAAGGGCCTGGACAGACAGCGTGGGCCTGGACAGACAGCGTGGGCCCAGGGACCCTCCCAGGGCTCGACATTCACTCACGGGGTGCGAAGGCGGCCCTGGCATCGGTCTGCCTGGAGGAGGACAGGGAGGGGCGCTCCAGCGACAGAAATCTCCGAGGGCTGCTCTTGGAGCACAGGCTGAGTAGCAGGCTTAATCCAGGATGCTTTGTTCTTTGTTGTTGTTGGGTTTTTTTTGGTTTTTTTTTTGGTTGTTATTTCTTATGTAAATATCATTTCTTTTGTCTTCATCAAAGCCCTGCATGCTCGTGTGTCTTATGTTCCTTGGACATTTCGGAGCTGGTTAGACAGAGCTCCCTGTCCCCAGATGAACTCAGGATTTCAAAACAATCTCCTCCCCTGATTGATCCCCAGTCCTTCCAGAACCGTTCTCCACACGCACAATCACCCAGGGACTGAAAAGCAGCACCAATGCCTGGCCCCACCCCAGAGCCCTGGATTTAGTGGGACTGGAGTCGGCTCCCCCAGAGCTTCAGGGAAGCTCGCCGGGCAGGGCTGCACGGATGCCTGCCAACCAGCGCAAGGCAGGAAGGACCCTTGGTTCTTACCAGTTGTGTGACTTTGGCAAAGTCTCCGAGTCCCCTGGGTCCTGGATTCCCTGCGTGTGAGTTGGGAGAGCAGCCCTGCCCTCTGCGTCTCCCGGGACCATGGAGAACATCGGATGAGGTAAAGGACGGGCCGAGAGCAGGACAGCAACCGGGAAATGCTTTGCCTCTTCCAAGGTCTGGCTCCAAGCCCTTGTGGGGCTGGAGACCACGTAGGGCGTGAAGCCAGTCCGGTCCACCCTCCCATGGGTTGTGCGACTGTGCCGAGGGTCTGCCAGGAGGTGGTGCGGGCGTTCTTTCCAAGGGCTTCTGCAGTGAGCAAGGCCTGGGCCCTGTGGGACACGGCGGGGACCGGGGAAGACGGACTAAGTCAGCAGCGTCATGCCCGGAGAGCCCACAGAGTGTCTCTGATGGGAGGCTTCATCCAGGGAGGGAAAGAGAAAATTACAGTGCAGGAGTGAACGGAGTTCCCGGTGTAAGAATCCAACCTCCATCCCAGAGAAGGTGGCCTCGGTTTCTCCATCAGTATAAAGGGCCTAGAGCCACTCTGAGGACTAAATGAGACCATCCAGATCCGCTGCTCGCTTTCAACATTGTGTTCCCGTGACCGTCACCACCGCCACAGAGGGCTGCCGACAGGCCCTGTGTGGACACCAGTCCTGCTGGACGTCCTACCCTCCCCCCCTTCCTTGGGGACAACTGGGACTCAGGCTGAGTCACTCGCCTGAGGTGACAGAGCCCGCGAGTGGAGACAGAGGCAGAATTCGGACCCAGATCTGCCTCACCCCGCGGACCGCTGTCCTTAGGCGCCTGGCCTCCTCCGAGCAAGCAGTTTCCGAGCTGTTTGGACCTGGGAAGGAGAGAGGGCCCCGGGCAGCTGGGGGCCGGGCTGGTGGCCGCTTGTCTGACAGAAGCCGTCCCCCAGGGTCCCCCAGAGAGGAGCACCGGGGACACTCCTACGGGGCAGAGGGCGTGGGGAGGCCCCGAGAAGCAGCCGGGGGGGGGGTGAGGCTCTGGGGTCCCCTGAGCCACTATCCTGTGCTCACACACAGTACCCTCCACCGAATCCTGAATCCTCACAGCCAGCAGGACTATCCCGGAGACAATCTGTGATCTGTGACACACGAGATGACCACCAGGCACTGCGTCCAGCCACGGGGAAAGTTCAGAAGGTTGCAAAGGATTGCAACGGACGGCAGGGGGAGGAGGATCTGGGCCCTGGACAGCTGGGTGCTTTCTGCCTCGGAGAGGCCCCGGGAGCACCCAGCCCTCACGCCCGTGTCGGGCCCGGGCCTGTGGCCTCTGCAGGGCTGAGCCCTCCCCATGGGATGTGGCTCCCCATGGCTGGGTCCCAGCCTTCTCTGGGATCCCCGGCCAGAACGGGCTCTGCCCTCCAGGCCGCCAGGGAGCCTCACTCCAGGCTGCGGCGGGCTCTGTTGTCCGCACCCTGACACCCTGCGGAAGATGGGGACCTGGCCTTGCTTAGAGCGGCAGGCCGAACGGCCCCGTTGGCATTAGAAGCAGGACGTGTGGCCCTGTGTGGAGCAGCGGTGACCCAGCTTACAGCCCGTGCTCACCTGGAACGAGGGCCGGCCGAGCCCAGAGGTGGCCGGGCATGTGGCCACTGGGGTGAACTGCTTTGCAATTCTATTCATTTGAGAGAGAGAGAGAGCACGCGTACAAGGGTCGGGGGGAGGGGCCCAAGGAGAGGGAGAAGCAGACTCCTCGCTGACTCGGGGCTCGATCCCAAGACCCCAAGATCACGACCTGAGCCCAAGGCAGATGCTTTTTTTTTTTTTTTTAAGATTTTATTTATTTATTCATGAAAGACAGAGAGATAGAGAGAGGCAGAGACAGAGGGGGAAGCAGGCTCCCCGCTGAGCAGGAAGCCCTACATGGGACTCGATCCTGGGACCCTGGGATCATGCCCTGAGCTGAAGGCAGAAACTTAACCATCTGAGCCACCCAGGGGCCCCTGGGGTGAACCGCTGTGCAGGGTGTGAGCTGTGTGGGCTGCTGCTCTTAATCACGTGGAGGGTTTGAAGGAAGAAATGAGGGGCGCCTGGGTGGTTCAGTCGGTTAAGCAACTGCCTTCGGCTCAGGTCATGATCCCAGAGTCTCTGGATCGAGTCCCGCGTTGGGCTCCCAGCAACACGGAGAGTCTGCTTCTCCCTCCGACCTTCTCCCCTCTCATGCTCTCTCACTCTCTCTCTCTCTCTCTCTCTCAGATAAATAAATAAAATCTTAAAAAAAAAAAACAAAACCAAACTACTGAAGGAAGAAATGACAGGCTCAAGACACACTAATAGAATCACAGAGCTTGTCTTTGGCTAATGAGACTCAAAACGAGGCTGAGGGGCGCTTGGCTGGCTCAGTGGGTTAAGTGCCCGACTCTTGATCTCGGGTCATGGTCTCAGGGTCCTGGGATCGAGCCCCGAGGGGGGCCCTGCACTCAGCAGGGAGTCCACTTCTCTGCCTCTCCCTCTGCCCCCCTGCCCACTCACGTGTGCTCTCTCTAAAATGAATAAATAAATCTTTAAAAAAATATGATTCACTTGCCATCTCATTATTAAAAAAAAATAAATAAAAACAAAACTGGGCAAAAGTTGAATCTGTAGCCCCTCTGGGTCTTTGAAGGGAAAGTGCCAGAAACTTGGGGATTGTTGGGGCACTTTGGGAACGTTTGCTTTGCTGGGATCCCCAAGCACTCAGAGCCCTCCCAGCTGATAAAGCTCAACCTTTCTGTTTCCCCCTCACCCGCCAGCCCTTGTCACCATCCCAGAAGAGGGACATCAGCCCAGTCCTCGGGAAAGAGCAAGGGTACACACCTTCCCCCACCAAAACCCCCAAATCTGCCAATTCATTGAACCCCAAACTCGGGGAATATACGTGAGAATGGGTCTGAGACTATTGGACTGGAAAGAAAGAAATCGAGTATTAGACAGGGCTGATTTTACGAATGTGGCTGCTCCCAGCAGAAATCTGGGGTCCACAGGGAGCTGGGGACACTGCTGTCGGCTCAGTCACGGGCTGGAACCTGGCATCTGCGCCCAAGATAAAGGAAGGGAAGCCTGCACCAGCGTGGGGCGAAGAATCCACGCAGGGCCGGAGACTTATGCAGGCAGAGTTATGCAGCCCCACCCCCCACCCCGCTGTCCCCCTGCGGACACAGTCCCTTTACCTGAGACCAGTTGTCAAGGTTATCACTGGCATCTTTTTTTTTTTTTTGTAAGATTTCACCTATTTATTAGCGAGAGAGCAGAGCAAGAAAGAGAGCATGGTGGGGGGAGTGGGAGGGAGGGGCAGAGGGAGAGGGAGAAGCAAAGGAGCCCCATGCAGGGCTCGATCCCAGGACCCTGAGACCAGGACCTGAGCCGAAAGCTGACGCTTAACCGACTAAGTCCCCCAGGAACCCCTCACCAGCGTCTTTGAAGAAAGATGAAGTGAGTGTCCCCCCCGCACCCCGAGTTGCCGGGACCGCCTCGGATTTGATGCCACTGAGATCGGGGGTCTCTGATCTCAGAGGGAACAATGGGATCCCTGAGGGGCCAGGAGGCTGTGCCCCTGAGATGGGCAGCAGGACCCAAGTGGCCATCAAAGGGGGTGGCCTGCAGATATCCCCCACGGAGCGCAGGATTCCGGGGACCTAAACAGAACGGCTGCTGGAGTCCACCTTGACTCGTACGACTGAAGAAACTTGCACCCCGACAGGCAGAGACCTAGCTCAATTCATCATGCTGGAGTGTCACAGTGCTTCACCCACACCGCAGACCTCGGAGCCCCTGGAATTCCCGAGAGAGGTTCCCCGAGATAACACTACGGGCAAAGAACTCCAAGGTCAGCGCTACAAAGCCGCTGAAGACCTCCCGAGCCACCTGTGGCCATCATGGGGACTCTGAGATGGGCAAAGAAGAGCTAAGACGTTGCGGGGATGATCTGACATTGACCCTGAGCTCTGACGACCCAGGACGAGTTAGCAAGGTCTCGTGACTACCGCCTACCGGGCCCAACACGGGTTTAGGGGAGTCAGTGATAAAACACATTCTCGGATGCTTCCATCACGTAGAGCCTTGTGGCTCCAAGACCCTGTGCCATGGGGGAATCTCTCGACTATCCGACTAGATCCCCGCGCTGGCTTCCCAGCTCACAGAACAAGGACCGTCACAGTAGAAACCAGCCGCACGGAAGTCTCCAAAGAGACTCCAAAGCTCCAAAGAGCTCCCTCTCTTTATAAAAAGTATCAAAGAGCCACCACACCCCTGCTGACATCAGAGAGATCGTGTTTACCATCAAGCCTCAGAAGATGGACAGACAGTGACCGAAAGCCTGTCACTTTGGGCTTTGTGGGGACCTAAGGGTCCTGGACAAAGAGGCATCATTGAAGCTTAATCAGGTGGGGATTCCACCTACAGCTGCTGCTCCCCCTGGGGGCCCCTTGCCGGAGCCAATATGGGCAGTGATTCCCCATCAGGCAGCGATGGATGTGGGAAGGGCCCCCGGGCAGCCTACCATGTTTGTGTACCTGCTTACCTGGCCGGGTCTGTAGGGCTGCTCTCCGGCTCCTTGCTACAATGTCGTCCACAGGGACGTGAACCCCTCATTGTTGCAGAAGACGGCGGGCCGGACCGTGACCCAGGCACCTGCCGAGTGGGAAGTACTAGGTAACATCTCAATGCGCCCCAAGACTCCCATGTGCCCGAGGATAGGATAAACCCCTCCCGCCGGAGCCAAGTCCCTGGGACGTTGGGCCTCTCCCCTGCAAAGTGAACTCTGTAGTCCTCACTGAGAAAGAGGTACAAAGCTCGGTGAGTCCCTGCGGGTTTGGGAGACAATAGACAATGTCTCCAAGGGCTGTTGGGTCCCACATATTGAATGGCTATACCGTAAGCTCTGTGTTTTGCGGCGAGGGCAGGTGAAGGCTTTCTAGCTGATTCAGGCCTCTGTGCGGGGAGCTGGGCCCCTGATGGCAGAGCGCGCAGAGCCAGCGTGCCTGAAATGTCTAGTCAGACCAGAAGGGGGGAGTCCAGAGGACCCGGGGCAGCCGGGATGAAGGGACCACAGCGTAGACGCCCCGCTCCAAGATACTTTCAACAGGAAGTAACAGTCCTTCCTTTGAGAAACAGCCCCTAGGCTGAACATCAGTCATGGAAGATACCCAGTAACTGTGACCTTGAGCGAGACTTCTCAGGCTGGGTGTGGTCCAAGCCATCCAGCCAAAGGCTGGCGTGTCCAGCAGCCGCTAATCACCAGGACACTCGTTCCCTCTGAAACCTGTAGGAGGAGTGCCCCCTTGCTCTACCGGCTCCTGGTGCTTGCTGGCGATCCTTGGCTCTCCTCGGCTTCCAGACGCATCCATCACTCCAATCTCTGCCTGTCGTCACATGACATTCTCACCTTGCCTGTCCGTGTCTCTTGTCCTCTTCTTATAAGGACACCGATCATATTGGATTATAGGCCTACCTACTCCATTAGGACTTCACCCTAACTAACTACATCGGGACAGACTGTATTTCCAAATAAGGTCACATTTGCAAGCACGGGAGGTTAGGGCATCCATATATCTTGGGGGAGAGGGCACACAATTCAGCACATGGCCCCAGTGGACCGAGGAGAAGTCTGAGTCTGCTTTAAGGACCCGCCCCAGGGGAGGCCTCCTGCACTGCTGAGCCCTGGGGGCCTCACCCTGAAGGCGGCGAGCAGCCAGCCTGACAGCGCTCATCCGCTGTGCCAGGCTAGACCCAGCCAAGCCCCACGCCTGGCTCTCACGCAGGGCTCCGGAACCTAGCTGGAATGTTGATCAATGGGACCCTCTCCGGGCAAGACTTCTCAAAAGTTGCCCGTGCAAGAGATGGGCAGATCAGGGTTGTGGTGCCTGGAGCCCACTCGGTTTGCAGAGCCCCATTTAAGAAAAAGAGAACACAATTATGAGTATCAATGTGCAGGCTTTGTGAACCTCCTGGAACATGATGGGGTCAGGGGCCGCCCCGGCAATTGGAGAAGCACAGGGGGACACTGTGGGGAGGAGACCCACAGGCGCTCGTGGGACCCACCAGCGGGGGTCTGGGCAGCCGGCGACCAGCAGGAGTTGTGGGGTGTGGGGTGGGGGCATCTGGGGACCCGGGACAAGGGAGAGGCCTCGGTGGAAGGAGCCAGACGGGGGCTGCAGCGAAGACAGGATGGGGCCCAGAACCCGCGTCTGAGGGAGCCAGACAGCCGGTGAGTACAAGAGAAAATGAGTCTGGCAGGAGTATCTTAGTAAATTAAAGGGAACAGATGCGGGGAGGCCGGGAGTCAGAGAGGGACATTCCTGGCAGCGCAGGGTGGGAGGAGGCGAGCGCAGGCAGAGCCAGCATAATGCAGGCTTTATATCCCGGGAGCAGCAGCCCGGGGTTCTGGGCTGGAAAGAGAGGGTAGAAGGAATTTGACCCCAGGGGACTGCTGGGGGAGAGGCGAGAGGGGGCAGGGGGAGGGAGAGAAGAGTCGAGAAGAGGGAGGAGGGGGAGCTAGTGGGTGCAGGGTGTGCAGAGACTCGGGCCCCGAGAATGGGCGGTGGGGGAAGGAAGTGTGTCCTTTGGAGTTGGAGAAAGGTCCGTAAGAAGTGGCCCAGAAGGGTGACCAAGAAGCTCTTCTGATGAAAAGAAGGCGAGCGGCCAGCCCGGAGAGAACCAGCCGGGGGAACTGTCTCTGAATCTAGTGACCCTGATTCCAGCAACAGGCCAGCCTGTCTCAGCAGGAAGAACCCGGGAAGCACAGCCCCGCCCTTCCATTCTGCAGCGGGGGAGACTGAGGCCCGGAGCTGGAACCAGAGCCCAACCTCTCCGGGCACCACCCCCTGCCCCCGGTGTCAGCCTCCCCAGCAGAGGCCCCTGTATCTTGCCCCCGAGGCCCTGTGCCGAGAGGAAATGAGAGCCCATATACACGCAGCTCAGGGAGAGAGCAGAGCCCAGCCCTCGGGAGGGGTGCTCCAGCCCTGCAGGCTCGAAAAATGGAGACATCACCCGCCACAACATTTTGCTCACTAAGGGTCTAATCTAAGATGTTTGAGATTTCAGCTGGCCTGCAGGTGCACAGCCCGAGTGTAGGGCTCGGTCATGAGAACCTGGCAGAGGGACACTCTCTCTGCAAGTGGCCTCAGGTGACCCAGAGCTGCTGCGTTCATTGTCCAGTTGGCACAAGGCATAGTAGGGTCCCCTGGGTATGTCCGAAACCCAAAAGTCAGCCCAGGGCAAAGAAGTGCTCCTCCCTGCCTCCTCCTGCCCCGGCTGCCCCACCGGACCGCGGCCTGGTTACCATCAGCTAATACATGTTTATAACGTGAATTGCTTTTTACGGTTATGAAAGTAATCCGTGCTCGTGGGAAACTGGGAAAAGAGAGGACAGTAAACAAAGAAGACAGATATCACTCATAATCACCTATCTGAGCAATCATAGGAGATGTTCGGGGGTCTGTTTTTTTCTAGGCCTTTCTCAGTGTATAAATGTTAACTTTCAAAAGTCGTCCTAACTGGGGTCATACACCTGCTGTTTCATATGCTGGGGTTTTTTAACTGTATATAATAGTCTGTGGGATCTCCCACATTGATATACATTATCCAAAAGCAAAATTATCAATTCACTTTATTTAAGCCTAAATTTTTGGAGATGTTAAATTATCCACCGTGCCCGGCACACAGTCAACCCCCACCGCCAAATAAATACCTAAGTACAAATGCGACTTTGTTCCTGCTTTCTACACCTTCCATCTCAAGCTAGTCGGCTTCGCGGGCTGACTTGGGCCAAGCAAGTCCCCAGGCCCAGGAGATCTGGAGGCACTGATGTGTAATGGAGAAGAGACCCTTCCAGAAGACAAGCCTGTTTGCTCGCACAGAGAGGGGTGAGACCTGGCTCTGCCTTGACATGGTGAAGGCACTGCTCGAAGTTTCAGGTCCATTATTCTGTCAACCTACACGACAATCTGTCAGAGGGCACAATTAGGCAGAGATGGCCTAATTTTTCCCAGTGTGCCTCCCCCTTCTTCCTTAGCATGAAGACCCTGATTTTATCAGGATACCTGGGTGCTGGAATAAAAACTACATTCCTTGGAATTCCTGGTCCCTGGGTGGGGCCCCGTGACAAATTCTGTCTAAAGGCCTATAAGCTAATATGTTGTGTGTGACCCCGGGAAGTGCCCTTTAAAGAGAGGCAGAGAACCCTGCTGGGCTTCTCACTCCTTTTTGCTACCTGGAAATAAGATGTAGTGGCTAGAGCTTGGCAGCCACATTGGGCCAGGAGGTGAGAGCTTCCTGCAAGAGTAGCAGAACAACGAGAAAGAGGGGGACTATATCCCTGCAGATTGTGAAATCACCTTGTGAGTCCATGACTGCTTACCTGTAAAACTTCACATGACAGAAGCCTAAACTTTTATCTTATTAAAAAAAAAAATAAAAATGCCATGGCAGGACTTTTAGAGCCCTGGGCTCTTTCCATAGGTGGCTCACTACTATTAGGGAAAGATTGTTAACATTTATTGAGTGCCTACCACTTGACAGATGTATTATATACCTTATTTAATTAAATTTAATGTAATTTAGCTTAATTTAATTTCCCCAACAACCCTGCAGTGTTAGTATTATTATTATCCCATCCTACAGATGAAGAAACTAAGACTCAAAGAGGCTGAGGAACTTCATAGCTAGTAAATGATAGAGTGTGACTACCCAATTTCTGTCCTCCCCACTTTCTCTCCCTGCCTCCCAGACTCCGCTGGGTTCACTGGCTTGTGCTTCCGAAAAGATGAGCTCCCACCTGAGAAAGTCACTAAAGGTAGCTTTGTCTCGTTTTCTGCCAGCTTCACATTTGAGCTAAAGTTCCAGAAACCACGCCATTTCCCAGGGGTGTGAAGGAAAACTTAAATCACGGTTTAATATCAGTAAATTATTTTCTTCACTTAAGGGGGGGAAAAAGCCCGTCGTCAGCTATAATAAATCCAACTCAATTACACTTATTACAGTGATGACTGTTCATGCCACTCTAATTGGCTTCTCTCGGCGTTTTCATTAAGAACCTGCATCTTCAAAGGTTTATAACTCAGACACATCTTTACTTGGAGCTGGAGTTTGGCGTTACCAGCCAGATGGGGAACCCAGGCGCCACAAGAAGGAAGAAAGCCCAGCCCCCACCCCCGGACCAGCCCTCGGTGCCCGGGATGGTGCTAGCAGGTTCGTCCGGGGACTGGTCACTGCACAGTTGTCTCCACACGGACCTGAGTCTTGCTGGGATGGGTCGCTAGGCTTGTCGGATGGTAGTGGGGCCACAGCCTGGCCGAGTCTGGGCTCCAGCTGGGATTCTGGTAGCTCATAGCACTGTGAAACAACTCCCCAGGAATTGCGGGGTTTGGTGGAAGGAGGCCAGGACAAGAAGTCAGACCTGGGTCATGGTCCTCCTTGCTGTCCTGTGGTTTTAGGCAAGGTGCTTGGCCTTTTGCGTGTCTCATCCTCAAAGTGGATGACTGTTACCATGAGGCTCAAATGAGATCAACTGTGGAAAGCAGTTATGGAAAGTGCTAAATAAATGGGAATCTCTATTATGCCCCCCCCCCCAGGACACTAGTTGGCTTCTCTCTTAAGTAGGAAGCTTGGAAAAGTTATGGACCCAAGAGATTCAGACTCAAGTCACGTCGGCCTGTGTGTGTCAGGCCAGCGAGAGTCACAGCATGTCCCCTCTGGTGGACAGGCTCCTGGGTGGCCGAGGGGCTCCTGCATGGCTGGGGGAAGGCAAGCTTTCCTTAGACGGCCCTGGGTTCCAATCCTGCCCCCTCCACTTACTCTCCAGGTGACTTTGGGCAAGTCGCTTAGCTTCTCTGAGCCCCGGTTGTCACTAGTCTAGAATGCAGGTAATAATTGTGCGAGGTACAGACCAGCACAGGCCGGCCCCCCACCCAGCAGACCTTTTGTTATTAGTAGTGGGTAACCTTGCACGATTCAGAGAAACTGGTGAGTGGAGGCGAGCTGGTTGGCCGGCGGCCTTATGGTGCAAACTTTTCCCAGCCCTTGTGACTGCTGGTGAAGGAAAAATAAAAACTCTCCAGCTCGAGGGGACCAGGCCCGTCCAAGGGTGGCTTTGGGGGAGCTCGCCTGGAGACCTCTGCCTGGGGATCCCCCACTGGGACCCCTAGCTTTCCCCTCAGCCGGCCCCACCTGCATTCCCGCTGCTCATCCCCAGGCTGTCTCAATTTAAGGGGTGTGCAGGGACAGGGAGAAGGGGATGGCCCCTGCAGAAGGGCCAAGGAAATGTCTAGGGAGGGCTCCTTCGTGTGTGGCCACGATGCAGGGCGGCCGTGGGAACAGGGAAGCTGGAACTCACTCTTGGCTCCCCCTCTGGCCCCATCCCCCTGCCCTGGGGCGTCTCTCCGTGTGACCGTCTCTCCCACATATGGAGGCCCGACCACCAGTAACTGCACCATAGGATGAGGAGTGCGGGGCCCACGCTCAGCCGGCTGGATGCCAGCTCCCCTCACTTGCGGGCTGGAGCTGCTGCCCGGGCCTCAGTTTCCTCATCTGCAAAGCAGGGTCACAGCACATACCCAGCAGGGTTGTGGTTAAACGAGGCAGTGCCCTCCAGGGCCACCCGGGGCTTCCCGGTCCGGCCTCATCACCTAACATGCCCACGGCCCAAGCATCCGGGGGTGAGGGCAGAAGCCTAGGGCTCACCTCCTTGCACCCCTCCTCATCAGTCTCTCTGCCTCCAGCCTCTCCCTTTCCCGTCCCTTCTATGGCTCTCTGCCTAGGCTGCCCTCCTAAAGGCTCTCCATTCAGAAGTCCTCAATGGCACCACTGTAGGAGTCCAAGTACATGACATTCTGGAAAAGGCAGAACTGTGGAGACAGTAAAAAGTTCAGTGGGTGCCAAGGGGAGGGACGAAGGCAGCACAGACGGGTTTCAGGGAAGTGAGTACTCTGTGTGATGCTGCTGTGGGGGAAACATGACATCACACTATTGTCCAGGCGCCTAGAACATTCCATAGCGGGAGTGACTCGGGACTATGCACTTCGGTGAATGACGCATCTACACGAGCTCGTCAGTTGTGACAAACGCACCGCGCTGATGCCCTGTATTGACACTCGGAGAAATTGGTGGGAAGCGAGGGGGAATATGGGAACTGTAGTTTTTGCAGTTTTTAGTATGTCTAAGACTACACTCCAAAAAAATCCCTATTACTGTTTTTAAGCCTCGGTTGTTGTACACCTCTCGATTTCAACCCCTCGGTTTGGCCCTAGGCCCTCTAGGAATGGACTTCGCCTCCACCCCAGGCTCCCACCTCCCGACGCAGACACACCCTCGCGGCAGGGGGCCGTCTGGTGTCCCCAGATCCCCGGGCACCGGCTCTCCCTGCGGGCCAGAGGCCAGGCTGCGCGGGATCAAAACAAATGTAACTCAGCCTGGGGTCCCGAGAGAAACAAGCTGGAGCAGGCCCGGCTCTGGGGGGTCCTCACGCCCACCCAGCAGCACCTCCGGCTCCTCTGGGCAGCTCGGTCTCCCCCCGAGCCCCCATGCACGGTGATGAGCTGCGGCCCTGGGGTGCCACGGGGCACTGCAGGGAGGGGCCATCATCACGGCGGTGCTGGGAGTCCCATGTCCCCAAGGGCAGGAAGCCCAGGGCAGCGTGAGGGCCAGGTGGCTGGTCACTGGGTCAGTCCCGTGCCTCTAGTTCTAAATGCCCCGTTTGTGATTCCCTGGAGCCTCGAGACGACCCAGATTTGCTTCCCCTCATTTCAGACAGGAGGTGCGTCAGCTGAAGAGTGGCCCCGGAGTGTGACCTACGGGGCCCAAGAGGCCGCGCAGATGGGACAGGGCGGAGGCTCCAGAGAAGGAGGGAGGCCCCCAATGTGACCGCCGCAGGCCCTCCGGGGAGCAGAGGGAGCGGAGACGGCAGAAGAGGAGGGACAGGCACAGGAGGAAGCATCTCAGAGGTCGCCCTGGCTTCAGTCCCAAGACACTCGGCTCAGGTCTCCGGAGCTGGAAGAACAAATTAGGTTACGAGCCACTAAAGCTGTGATTTGTTACGGCAGCAACAGGAAGGCGAAGCAACTCACCGAGGACCACATGGCCGCCCCGTGCGGTGGGACCAGGCCTATGTCCCCGTGACCTTGGGTGCCGGGGCCTTGCCCTCTGCCACCCACACTGTAAGGCTCAGGGGCCGCAGCGGGCCAGAGGCTCGCCGCACCACCTGGCTGGACTTGTGTGGGCCACTGCGAGGTAGTCCTGGCCACCTCCATGGGGGTCTGTCCTCTCCCGCTTGGCACCTGTGACCATGACCTTGGGTGCCGGCGCCTCCAGCGCCGCCCTGGCCTCCCTCCCTCTGCCAGCCTCACACCCTCCCCTCCTTCCTAACGCCAGGCCAGATCCCCTTCCTCTCCTTTCCCCATTTCCTCTGCATGTCGGTGCCCCCTCCCCTCTGCCCACTCCCCTTCTTCTCCCCCTGCCTGCCAGACTCTGTGGGTCCGAAGCCCCTTCCCAGTCCATCAGCAGCCTCTGCCTGGCCTTGCCGCCCGCTTCCCACACCCCTTCCTCCTCACCCGTCAGCCCCTCCAGAGCACTGACGCCCCACTGCTGCGGGGCAGAAGCCCACTAGCTCACTCGTGATTCGTTTCTTCATTGGTTCTTCATTTGACAAACTTCTGTCAAACCCCCACGGGGGCCAGGCCACATCTGGATGCTGGGGGACACATCATGAACCAGACAGAAAATTCGTTGCCTTGGCGGGTCCCGTACTAGGGGACAGGCCCCCATAAAATACTATAGGCTCCTCTGGCCAACAGTCAGGGTGGGATAAGGAATCTCCCCTGCCCCCCGCCGGGCATTTGAGGTGGGGAGGCGAGGAATCATAAACGTGCGAGTTGGAGGACCCGCTGCAGGGAAGGGATGCAGGCAACGGAATCGGGGGGCTCGACGGTGCCGCCAGGTTCTAGGTCCGGCTTTTGGGTCCTTGAATGGAGGCCAGTCGCTGCCAGGGCATCGCGGACCTCGTGGCCCCCAGTGGGAAATATGCAGGAGGTCCATCCCCTCAACCTCCCAGGCCCCATCACCAGAGCCACCGCGAGTGTGGAGGAGGCCGTTGGCAGGTCCCCCTGCAGCGCCCCCGGAGCCCAGCAGGGAAGGGCGGGGCTGGCACCGGGGAAGATTGGTCCATCCTTGGCACTTTTCCCAGCAACAGTACGGATGGCTGACATCTAGGAGCCGCCCAGAGAGGGACAGCAGCACGCCGGACACCCCCCACCCCATCCCGCCAGGTTCCAACTTGGGTCATCACCTGCTCCTCCCAGTTTGGCTCTTAAATTTGGGGGTTGGGGGACCTTCCCCCCCCATTCTCACCTCCGGCTCCTCCTACCCAGGTCATTGCAACAGCCTCGACTCAGGCTTCCTGCCTGTTCTGCCAGCACACCACTGCGCAGGGGCCCAGCCGCACCACAAACCCATCAGCGTGGACCCCTCTGGAACACCGCCTCAGCCCCAGTGCCCCAGTGCCACCGAGACAAAGCCCCTGGTCCTTCCTGGGGTGTGCACAGCTGCTGATGGGGGGCCCTGTCCATCCCTCAGCCTCGGCTCTGGCCTCCCCCAGCAAGAACACTTGCTCCGGGCTGCACCTCTCCATCACACTGTCCTTGCACCTTGACCTTGGTTCAAGCAGCCCCTCAGTGCCCGGTTCTTCCCCTCCTCCCCTTGCTCAGCTCACACCTATGCAACTTGTAAGACTTGGCCCGGGCGTGGCCCTGAAGCAGGGCCCCAGCGCCCGCCTCCCTTCCTGGGTGGTGCTGAGGTGTGCCCTTTGAACAGGAAGCAGGGTGTGGGGCAGCCTTGACCCGGGACCTTGAGCGGGGACCTTGAGCGGGGACCTTGACCGGGGCAGGCACCTGCGGCTGTACACAAGAGGGCCCTAGGTGGACCTTGCTCTCCTCAGCTCCACTGAGCACCCACGGCAGGCCAGGCATCATGGGGTGCTGGGTTCAGACTCTCACTAGGAGACCAACCTGTGGAACAGCCCACGGAGCTGGGTAACCCCTATAATCCCAAGACCGCTCATGGGTGTCCTGGTCTCCAGCCTCTTCTTCTCCACCTCTCCCTTCTCTGGGCTCCCAGATGGCTCTTTCCAAACAATAGGAACACCCACCCAGAGAGCTGATGAACTGATGTCAAAACTGAGATCTGAAGATTTGGTGGAAATATCTAAATCAGGCTGTGGCTGGGAGATAACATTTTGGGCAGAGTAGCATGTGCAAAGGTCCTGGGTCTGGGAAGTGTATGACACATAAGAGAGATAAAAAGAAAAATGTGGCTAGCACAGAAAATTCTTCCCAGAATATCCCTGCAGGGATGGATTTCTGCCTTTCCACACCCTCCCACTGCGACTCACCCAAGCCAGGAAGCCCTGTCTATCACTCACCAGCCTCTTAGGACTGGAGACCAGAGATCTCCTGCCCATGGTGGGAATATGGGAACGGGAGGGACTTGCTATATATTTCCCCAGTGGGCTCCAGATTTAGGTCTCCAAGGATAGGCCCAGCCATAAATCCTGTAAAAGCCAGGCCAGGTCCTCCTTTATCTGCCCAGGAGAGGAAGACAGCTCCCGATGCTTATCAGACCTCAGCTTCAAAGTACAGCAGGTGCGCCCTATCTGATGTTTCTGCACGGAGAGAAAATGCTTGGGAGTAACTTGCCAGAGGGATTGTGAAAATGGAGGCAGCTCCTCTGCTTCCAGTATCACCGTCTACACCTCTTTCCGGCACCAAAAGGGCAAGCCCTGATGGGTTTCATCACCCAGAGGCCTGGCCTGGAAACCGCATGCTTTCTTTACCTTGACAACATCTGGACTCCCCGCCTCCCCCATCTCCGCCTTCATCTGCATCCACGCAGAAGCTTTTTCGAGAGTAGTAATCTCTCCCAGACATTTTGGGGATTTAAAAACAATAATGACCGTGATTAGGAGAACTGTCGTCCTGCTGAGAAGCCCACTTCTGGAGGCTCCCCTACACAGCAGGCTCTCGGCTCCATGGCTTGGCTTTGTGCTGTTTTGCTGGAAGGCCGGCAGTGAGCATAGTGAGCTCCAAGCATGTCAGGCTGCACTGAATCTCTAACACGGTCCTGGTTGTCTTCAGAGCAGGAGTGTGCTCAGTCCAAGGGGAGGACCAAGACTGGTGTATGTAATCATGACAAGCTGATTCCTTTTGCTGGATACTTGGTTTCTTAGGGTTCCTCCGCCAGGGCTGGTCCTGGGACTGCATCTTGGACAGTGAGATGCACAGGGAGGGGTGTGCTGGGGAAGCTTTGGTTTTCCTGATAAAACAGACAGATGGGACTCTATCTCTTTCCTCTTTTCTTGCCTTAAACCAGGGTATGATGTCTTGCATTATGGCAGCCATTTTGTAACAATGAGATGATCAACATGAAGAAAAGTCAACACATATGAGGGGACGCGTAGGAAGAACCTGGACTGTCCCCCGCCCCACTGCTTTCTTGAGCAGACGACTCAACATTCCCAGTGGTCTACCCCTAGACTTCTATTATACAAGAAAAATAAGCCCCTATCTTTTAGGTCGCTACTCTTTGCAGTTGAAAGCATTCCTATCTGATTTACCTTGTATGTCTAATAGCCCTAAAATTCTCTAAAGTTGGTTCTGTAGCACTTACAGTTCCAGAATCTTTAATATGAGCAAGTACCATGTCTGATGCAGCAGAAAGTATGCCATCAGTTTCATTTCAAGGAGCCTTGTCTCCTTTCATAATTTTCTGAGATTTAGCACACTTCCAGTAGATTCATCACTATGCTTAGAAGAAGAAAATTAACCTAGGATTCAAAACTCAAAGCCCAGGACCCACGTAAGGTGGGGACACTATTAGAAGATCTTGAACCCATTATGCTAGAACACTAAAGGGCCACACACCCAGGATTAGTGTGAACCAGAAGTCTATCTCCCCTTCTTCCACCACTATAGAGACTACAAAGAACAGTTTCTTGGTGTTGAGGAGATCAGGGGTAAAAGCTCAGCTCTGGGAAGTTTTGACCACAAACTAACCCTTGTGCAGATGGGTGGCCCAAAAAAAAAACATTACCTGAAGTATCCAAAAAACTTCAAGAAGCAGGTGTACATTAAGGCAATTCTGGAATGAAAATGATCCTAGAGCATGGCAGAAGCAAGTGCAGATCCTTTCTGGAAGAAGTCACATTTATCCCATCCTCAAAAAATGCCCACTAAGTAATTTTTCAAGGGCAGTAAGCACACTCAGTAAAATATAAAAAGCCCAAAGGGAAATAAGGCAACAAGAACAAGAATAAGCAGGAAAAAAAAATAGATAGCTAAGCTGACCCCCAAATGCTTCACATATTGGAATAATAGGAAGCAAACCTCAAAGCCAGTAGTATGTTAAAAGAAATAAAATACAAACTTAAAAATATCTGCAGGAAACAGAATTACAAAAAAGTAACCTGGTAGATTTTTTAAAGAATCAAATAAATGCTGGGTTGTTTTTTTTTATAGAAATGAAAGCTACAATAACTGGAATTTTAAATTCAGTAAATGGATTTCATAGATTAAATATAGACAAAGAGAGAATCAGTGAACTGGAATGTGGGTCAGAAGAAATCATCAAATGAGAGCACGGAGAAACCAAAAGAGGTTCAGGGATGGGCAGAAGAGAGTGAGAATGTCCAAAAACATTCAGTTGAATTCCAAAAGGAAAAGAGAGAATGGGGCCAGACTATCATTTGAAAAGCTAATGTATCAGAATTTTCCAGAATAGATGAAAGAAGTCGATCCATGGATTTGAGGAGCCCAATACATGCCCAGGATGAATAATCAAAAGTGAAAAGGATGTTCAGATTCTGAGGGCTCATCACAACCTGTCTCTTATGGGCAGGGTAGACCAATGACATGTCCCAAGGGCATATTTACTCAGCCCATCCTGGAACGCGGAGCTCCTGCAGGGGCATGAACAAAGCAAGTACAAGTGCAATAACTGTCTCTGCAAAGTCCATTCCTTCTTTCCTGGCCTAGGGCTGCAGAGGGCCATGATCAGAATGACAGCTGAGGTGCCAATATGTCCCGACCCTCCTTCTGTTTATTATGTATACCCCAAGAGAGATGGAGGAAACGATGGAAACCCCATTCCTCCAAGGACAGATTGCCTTATTATTGAGAAGTCCAGCATAAGTTCCTTGTTGATCCCACCTGGCCCTTTACCTCAGTCTCCATGCCCACCTTTGGAGTGCCACGCACCTAGGATTTGATAGCAAACACTCTGGGATCTCTTGTCTAGCAAAACTCTTGGAGAAAAGTTCAGTCTTGTAAATTTTGGAATATTGAAGCTTACATCTCATTTTCAGGTGGAAAAGCTGAGGCCAGAGAAGGTCAGGAACCCACAAGGGAGGTCTGAGGTAAGGTCAACCTGGTCCAGGATCTCCTAATGCACAGCTCAGGGTACTCTCCGTCATTTGCCTGCCCACTTCTTGAAGAACACAGAAGCAGGTCATGTCATTCTCAGGGATGGCATTCAACAAGTGGTCATGACAGCGCATAACAGAGTGCGTGATAAAGAAGATTCCTAAAGTTCCCCAAAGGTGACATGGAAGTATAGATATGCGCACCCCAACTCCAAACAGCCCAGTTACATAACTGCGACAGCAAATGGTGAATCACTGCCATGTAATGGAAAAATCAGATTGCCCACTAGGATAATAAGTAAAAGGATCACTGTGGTGAGTCACTGGGCCCACCCTCACGTTGAGTCTCCGAAACGCTACACCTACCGTTGATTCAGAGTCTGGGCTTTGTCTTCCTTTCTTCCACATCAATGTTTCAATATTTCACAATGGAGCTTTACAAGTGATGTGAATTTTTAAAGAAGGCTGGGCCAAAACCCCACACGTTGTCTCTGGACTATCCTAATGGGTGGGCTCTGCACCTACACCCAGCGGAGATGGCAGCTTAAAATGGAATAATAACTAGTGTTAGTGAGTGCCTACCATATTCCAAAAAAGACATGTGGACTCCTGAAATTCATTATACTGATTTATCCTCATTACAACTCTATGTGAATGGCACTGTCCCCATTTTTCAGATGAAAGAGCTGAGGCTAAGAAGGATTAAGAACATGCCCAGAGTCTCACAGTTAGCAGGAAATGACAGAGGCAAGAATCATCCCAGGAAAATCCATCCCAAGTCCTACCCACTTTCTACCAGAGTAGAAGACCTCTTCTAGGCTTTTGTGACCTAAGAGAAAGGCAGACACCCAGGTGGTGGTTGTCATGAGGGGGAGAGGAGAGAGTGAACGGAGAGGGTCCCACTCTCCTGATGCCTGTGGTGACTGTGCAGTAGGTATGATCTCCCCCTTTTTAGGAGATTGTGAGAGTTGAAGTGAAGTGGGACGAGAAAGGCAAACACAGCCCTTGGAATAGGCCTTTTTGTTCGATGAAGGGCAAGGCTTACATTTCTTTGTTACTCCCTTGGTAGACCATGTGGAAAGTTCTGGAAGGCAACCTTTTACTCAACACTGATGAGGAGCATCGGCCCATACTGCGTAGTGGAAACTCATCCAGAATAACATTTTCCAAAGCAGCCATTCACTTGATAGGCTGGGCGTGGAGAGTACCTCTCCCGCAGGAAGTTCCAGCTGAGCACACGTAAACATGCTATTTTGATAGCTTGGAGAGTAATTCGCTTATTTATACACGTTACTGGTGTAACCCACGTCCTTGGCCACTTCCCCTTTTAGTATTCAAATTAGTCAGCTGAGCCATTGCCCCAGAGCCTCAGAGCCTCAGTTCAGAAAGGCCAGACCCTCTGCCTCCAGTTATAGAGAAGCTGACTTGGTTTCCCTCTGCAGCGGTTTCATCACAAACTTGAAAGATTGTTGCCACGCACAGGTCTATCTCAGTGCTCTTCCCCACCTAGGTCTCAAGGACATCCCAACTGGCCGGGAGGTGGCTCCTCAGGGTACCAGTGAGAACAAGTGGTCTCTGCCAATATCGGCTCCTCTCTAGCTGCTCCTGGACAATCCCTCAGCTGTGTGTCAGGCCAAGGGTGCATATGCCCCAGCTCACCTGTGCCCTCTGGGTCCCAGCCTTTAGCACACAGAACCTCTATCCCTGGAGGCAGTGGTCAAGTCAGCAGTGTGTGTGTTCTGGTCAGAGGCCTATGGAGAGCTCAACCAGCTCCTGCCCAGTCACACACCCCAAAGTCCCCTCCCTCCTGGTCAGGCCTTGTCTCTCCCACCCTCCAAGGTTCTGACGATGCTGAACCTTGCTGGCCTCACTCCACACACTTACAGAAGTCAATTCCAGGTAGACTAGAGACCTAACTATGACAGAAGAAACAACAAAGCCTCTAGAAGAGAAAAGAGGAATGCATCCTCATGGCCTTGGGGTGAGCAAAGAGTTCTTAACCAAAACACAGAAAGCGCGAACCATAAAGGGAAGAGACCAGAAAGTCAGACTTGACTAAAATTGAGAACTGCTGGTCATCAGTGAAGATGCCATCTCATGAAGAGAGTGGAAAGGCCAGCCACAGAGTAGGAGTGACCTGCCATATGTATTTCTGACAAAGGACGTATACTGAGAACATGCTCTTAAAAATTTTCACAAACCACTAATAATCAGACAAGCCAACAGAAAAATGGGCAAACAACTTGAACAGGCTCTTCACCAAAGATGAAATCCAATGGCCAGGAAGCAAAGGAAGCAAAGGAAATTGCACTCTCCTTCATCTGCCACTGGGGATGGCACCTGGAACTGTTGTCACTGCCGCTGGGAGGTGAAAATGGGGGCAATCACTTCAGAAAGCTGCTCAGCCCCCTCGACTGGAGCTGAACAGAAGGTCCCCGCCAGTCCCAGGACCCACCAACAGCCATGTATACACACGGGCACAGAAGTGTGTGAAGGACTACTCACGGGAATCCATCAGTCTCCCAGAACTGAGGTAGAGTCACACAACGGAATACGCCATGGCCAAGGCCACAGTGCTGATTCTCTGAGCAGCCTGTGTAGACACCAGCCAGCCGCTGAGTCAAAGAGAACACGCAGCAGGCTTTCATCCATGAACTTCCAAAATAGGACAGAGGAGGGTCTGTGGAGGGAGAAGTCAGAAGAGAGGTTACCCTTGGGTGGGGGGCATTAGTGACTGTGAGGGGCACAAGGTGGCTTCTGGAATGTTCTGTTTCTTACATTAGGCGCTGGGCTCGGCTTGTGAGAATTCACCAAGTTATTCACGTAGAGTGTGTGTGCTTTTCTGAGGCAGGTTCTAGTCAATGAAAATTTTTCTTCGAAAATGTGAAAGGGAAGGGGTCAAGGTGTCTCACTCTTTTCCTCCAGGACGTGGCTCCCACTGTTTGTGAATTTGCCCACCTCAGCCATGACTCTTGAACTCTGTGTTTCAAGGATTATATCCAGGAAGGGGCTGCGACTCTTCCATGCGTGTGACTCTGGGACCTCTGCCCGGAATGCGGGGCACAAGCTTCGCTTTTCCTGCTGGAGAAGCCTCTGTCAACTGTGCCGTGACAGCTTCTCTCACCAAAGCAAGCAAGTAAGCTTTGCCTCACATCCTGCCACATACGCACACGCACGCACACACACACTCACGCCCACTTGCTGTTTTTCTGATTATGCAAGAGTGCAGGCCCATTGTAGAACATTTAGAACCACAGAAAAGAATAAAGAGAAAAGGGAAGTCACCCATGACCCTATTGCCCAAACACAAAAGAAATTCTCATTCGGGCGTGTTTTCTTGTTTACATGTGTATTCTGTGAATACATTTTTTTTTAACAGAATGTTGAGGTATAATGAAAGTCACCTGCTTCAAGGACACAATTCCACACTTTCCAGTAAAGTTACACAGTTGTGCAACCACAACCACAACCCAGCTGTGGGATATTTCCCTCATCTCGAAGGATCCCTCGTGCCCGTTTGCTCTCCCTCCCAGTCCCCCGCCCATCCCCAGGCAGAAGCAAATCTGCTGGAGGTAAATTTGCCCTTTCTGGACATTTCATATAAATGGGATCACACAACAGGAAGTCTTCCTCACGTGGTTTATTACATTTACCGTAATTATTCTGAGGCGCATCCCTGCTGTGGCACAAGTCAGCCATTTTTTCCTTTTTACTATTGAGTATCACCCTCGTGTAGGGAGATACTGTATTTTGTTTATCCATTGATCAGTTGAGCATTTGGATTTTCTCCATTTTGGCCATTACGAGTAATGTTGCTGTGAAAATTTGGGTACAACCCTTTATCCAGCCCTCTCTTTTCATTTCGCTTGGGTACATGCTCACGGGGGCAATCCTGGGAGGTACGGTAAACTTACGCGTCACTTTTTAAGAAACTGACACACCATTGTTTTGAGGTGGCTAGCTCATTTCATGTTCCCAGTAGCCATGGAGACTCATATTACTGCAAGTTTTTAAAATTATAGCCATTCTGGTCAGTGAGAAGTGGTTTTAATTTGCATTTCCCTAACGACTAATGAGCCATTTGTGTATCTTCTTTGGTGAGGTGTCTTTTGAAATATTTTGCCTATTTTTAAAATTGGGGTTTTTTTAACTGAGTTGTCAGAGTTCTTTATATATTCTGGTACATGTCCTTTGTCAGATATATGATTGACAGATATTTTCTCTCAGTCTGTGGTTTATTTTTTCATTTTCCTAAGGGTGTCTATTGAAGCACAAACATTTTTAATTTTTTTTTAATTTTAAAGAAGTCAGTTTATCCTTTTTTTTCTTTTACTACTTGCAGTTTTCGGTGTTTATCTAAGAACAGTTTTGCCCAGCTCAAGATCCCAAAGGTTTTATCTTATGTTTATTCCTAAAAATTTTATAATTTAAGCTCTTACACTTATGTCTAGGATTTATTTTGAACTCATTTCTGTGTAAGGTGTGATTTCAGGGTCTAAATTCATCTTTTGGCACATGGGTATATAATTATTCCATTTGTTGAAAAACCATTCTTTACCATACTTGAATTCCTCTGGCATCTTTGTTGAATAACAATTGACCACAGTGTAAGAGTTTGTTTCTGGCTCATGATTCTGTTCCCTTGATCTAAGTGTGTGTGTGTGTGTGTGTGTCTTAAGTCAGTATTATACTGTCTTAATTATTGTAACTTATTTGTAATAAATTTTAAAATCAGGAAACATGAGCCCTCCAACTTTGTTTTTCTTTTTCAAAATTATTTTGGCTAGTCTGGGCTCTTTGAATTTCCATATAAATTTTAGGATTAGCTTGTCAATCTCTGCAAAAATGCCTGCTGAGATTTTGATAGGGACTGCACTGTACGTACATTCCCTTTGAAGAGAATTACCATGTTACCAATACTGAGTCCTCCAACCCGTGAACATAGAACATCTTCCCATTTATTTCAGTCTTTAGTTTCTTTCAGAGATGTTTTTGGTGTACAAGATTTGTGCTTCCTTTTGTTTACCTTATTCCCAAGTATTTTACACTCTCCAGTGACATCATGCGTGAAATTGCTTTTGTAATTTCATTGTTGGATTGTTAATTGATTTTTGTAATTGAACTTTAAACTATTACCTTTATGAGCTTGTTCATTGCTTCTAGCAGTGTGTGAGTGTGAGTGTGTGTGTGTTCCTTAGGATTTTCTATATACAGGATCATGTTGTCTGCTAATAAAGGCAGTTTTGCTTCTCTCTTTTCCAATCTAGGTGCCTTTTGTTTCTTTTTCTTGCTTGATTGCACTGGCCAGAACCTCTAGTAGAGCGATGAATAGAAATGGTGAGTGATCATTCTTTCCTTGTTACCAATCTTAGGGGAAAGCCTTTAGCCTTTGACCACGAATTATCATGTTAGTTGTAGGTTTTTGGTAAAGTAGGTTGAGAAAATTTCCTTCTATTACTAATTTGTTGAGTTTTTATCATGAATATTAGATTTTTTCAAATGCATTGGTTCGTGCCAACTGATCATGTGGTTTTATTTTTTATTCTATGATGTATCGCATTGATTTTTCTTGCATTCCTGCAGTAATTCCCAATTGGTCTTGGTGTCTGATTCTCTTTATATGTTGTTCAGTTCAGTTTACTAGCTTTTTTTTGAGAATTTTTGTACAATAAGAAATATTGGTCTGTAGTTTTATTTTCTCGTGATGTTATCGCCTGGTTTTGGCATCAGGTTAACTCTACCTTCACAGGGTTAAGTGTTCCCTCCTCTTCTATTTTCTGGAAGAGTTTGTAGCAGATTGGTGTTATTTCTTTTTTTTTTTTTTTTTTTTAAAGATTTTATTTATTTATTTGACAGAGGGAGAGAGATCACAAACAGAGAGGCAGGCAGAGAGAGAGGGGGAAGCAGGCTCCCCACTGCGCAGAGAGCCCGATGCGGGGCTTGATCCCAGGACCCTGAGATCATGACCTGAGCCGAAGGCAGAGGCTTTAACCCACTGAGCCACCCAGGCGCCCTTATTTCTTCTTTAAATGTGAAATCATCTGGGCCCAGACTTTTCTTCATGAGAGGTTTTTAAATTACAACTTCACTTTCTTTACAGGTTAAAAGTCTATTTAGATGATCTCTTTCTTTTTGAGTCAGTTTTGGTCATTTGTGTTTGTAGAAATTTGTCCTTTTCATCTTAGTTGTCTATTGGAATAAAGTTTTCCATGGGATTCCTTCACAATCCTTTAAGGTAAGTGGTAACATCTTTCCTTTTTTTCTTGGTCAGCCCAGTGAAAGGTTGGTCATTGTTGTTGATCATTTCAAAGAACAGTGTTGGTTTCATTGCTTTCCTTTTTTGTTTTTATTTTATGGAGTTCACTTTCATCTTTATTTGATGTACATATACGTGTGTGTATGTGTGTGTGTGTGATTTTTTTTTTTAAGTAGGCTCCACACCCAGCATGGAATCCAGTGCAGATTCCGAACCCACAACTCCGAGATCAAGATCTGAGATCCGAGATCAAGAGTTGGACACTTGGGGCACATGGGCTGCTCAGTGGGTTAAAGCCTCTGCCTTCAGCTCAGGTCATGATCTCAGGGTCCTGGGATCGAGCCCCACATCGGGCTCTCTGCTCAGTGGGGAGCCTGCTTCCCCTCCCCCTCTTGCCTTCCTCACTGCCTACTTGTAATCTCTCTCTCGCTCCCTCAAATAAATAAATAAAATTAAAAAAAAAAAGAGTTAAATACTTAATAGACTGAGCCACCTAGGTGCCCCTGATGTAAATATTTTTTAATGAAATTTGATTCACATAGCTTTATATCCTGTTCTTTTCTTAAAATTGTCATAAGTCTTTCCCCATCATTAAACGTTCCTCGAAACTTAGTTTTTGTGGATGCTTGATATTACATTGTACTCGTTAGTGATTGCTCTAAATGCTGAACATTTGAGCGGTTTTCTAGTTTCTCATGACCATGAACAATGCCTAGATGACCACCTTTCAACTTACATCTATTTCTTGAGACTAGTTTCTCAGATGCAAGTTTCCTGGATTAAAGCCAGTGAATAAAGCCTGGAATAAAGCCAGAATTCCCTTCTGAAAGGTCTTCACCAGGTTTTGCTCTCTAGGCTGGGACTCGAGCATTTTTTTTTTTTTTTTTTAAGATTTTATTTATTTATTTGACAGAGAGAGATCACAAGTGGGCAGAGAGGCAGGCAGAGGGAGAGGGGGAAGTAGGCTCCCCGCCGAGCAGAGAGCCCGATGCGGGGCTCGATCCCAGGACCCTGACATCATGACCTGAGCCGAAGGCAGAGGCTTTAACCCACCGAGCCACCCAGGCGCCCCGGACTGGAGCATTTTTATTTGACCACACTTCCATTACAAATGTCCAAGGAGGAGCCCCAGTCTGGGTTTCCTGGGGCTCGGGGACAGTGGGGACCCTGAGGGCTGCGGCAGGGCTGAATCTGAGCAGAGAGGCTCCCCGAGCGGCGTGCGGCTGGGGGCGAGCGGAGGGAAAGTGAAAGATTCCTCTGCCAGGTCTGGTCTCAGTGCCCGCAGACCGGAGCTTGTTGGCAATGGCGATTCAGCACTGTGAGGCCAGAGATGAGCCACCTCCAGGGAGCCTGGAGACTGGTTTGGGGTCGCCTAAGAGCCACGCAGCTCCCTCAGGGTCAAGAGGCCTGAAGCTCAGCACAGACTTCGGTCGGCAGCACACATCAGTCGGCAGCACACATCAGCCAGCAGAACGATTTGGGCGCGATGGCATTGGCTCACCCCATACCCAGCAACCCGTCATCGGTCTTCAGGGAATGAAGTACAAGTTCTTTAGCTCCGTGTTCCACACTTTCCCAGAGGTGGGCCCAGCTTCATTTCCCGGCTTTGTTCATTTTTCATTCATGCATGCAACAAATGGAGCGCCTACTATCCGCCAGGCACTTTTCTAAGGCCTGGGACCCAGCCGTGGTGAACACGAGAGGCCTGCCTTCAGGGAGCTGTGGGGTCGCGCGGGCCTCCCAGTGCCCCCGCTCTCCCCCCACACACCTGTGCGGTCACCATGCCAGCCTCCTGCTCCTACAGGACCCCGGGAAACATTCTCTCGCCACAGCTCTGCCCCACCTTTCTAGAAGGTCTGCCGCCGCTGTGGGGCTCTGGGGTGCTGCTCTGTAAGACAAAGGGTCTGGCGAGATGGGAAGTCACCAGAAAGCAGGGACCTCAGCGGTCCCTGCTCTGGGAATTCCAGGCGGAATCTGGTCCTAGCCTCAGAGGGTCTGACCCAGGGGCCTGTGGCAGGTTCCAGGAATTGGCATCTTCAATGACTGGCCATCCTTGGCTCGAGAAAGACTAGACGAGGCGAACTGTGAGGTCTCCCCAGTTTCCCGAGTCCCTTGGATCTAAATTTGGTAATGACCTGAAAGTTCTGGGTCGTCTCTAATTAAATCAGCTCCTTCGGATTTCTGCCGTGTTTCTTCCCTTGAAGATGGGGCCCGCTGCTGCTGGCTTGCCCAGATTTGGGGGCCAGGCTGGCTGGAAGCCGTATGCAGCCCTCTGCTTCCACAAGACGGTGGCCTCAGAGCCGCGCTGTGCCCCGAGTCCCAACCTGGGAACCCATTTTTCTGTGGTCCCTCTGCTCTCTGAGCACCTACCAGCCACAAGCACCCTGCGGGGGCAGGGGGCGGTGGGGACCCCACACTTGGAGGGTCTGCCGCCTCACTGAGCCTCAGCTTCCTCTTCTGTTGGGTGGAGGCCCCGCCAGCCTGCCTCAGAGGGGGTCCTATGTGAGGATCGGAGCCCCCCCCCCCACCCCTGGCAGGCAGCCGTGCTCCACTCCAGCTCAGTGCCGAGCCCACAGGGAGAAAGGCAAGAGGAGCAGGGACAGGACTCGGACGGGGGGCAAGCAGAGGCAGGACCCCCAGACATTCGTCAGGCAAAGACCTGAGCCAGGAGCCCGGCTGAGCGGCAGGCACAC
>CM053610.1:111367054-111391333 GCA_028646535.1 Procyon lotor
GGGCGGCTGCTCCCCGAGGCTGGGTTTCCTCCCTCTTCTGCAGTCACGGAGAATCTAGGGACCCACCTGGGAACACTGCCCCTCAGAAAACCCACACCGGCAAGGAAGGGGGCTCCGAGTGGGCCCGGCCAACCCCGGACTCTGGACAGCCTGGTCTGTCTCAGCTGCAGGTTCATGCGGACTACAAATGAGGTCAGAGCCCTGGTGAACCTGAGCGTCATTGAGTCCCACGTGTCCATTTTACAGATAAGCAAACTGAGGCAAATCAGCTGAGCACGGGCTCCAGGTCCCCCAGTGTGAGAACCACGTCTGCCCAGCGGTCATCTGCCGCCTTTCACCCTCCCTGGGCTGGTGCAGGGCTGGATCGTCCTGGGCGTTTTCCTCGAGAAGTACATGGTGAGTCCTGACGCGGCTGCAGGAGCTTCGGGGGAGACCGGACGTGAGAGGGGCTTCTCTTGTCTCTGCAGGCCCTCAGCTTAGCCGCTGACCTTGGCTGGCTTTGAGGGGAGGAAAACAAACAAGATACACCTGTTTATCTGCCGTGAAGCCGACTTTGGACTGAGGGCTGCCGGCTGGGGACAGCAGGGCAGGGGTGGGGTAGGAATTTTCGTCTCTTCCTCAGAGTCTCAGCTGTCAGTGCAGGCGTGGAGGGTGAACCCTGGCCCTTCGACTCTGGGACAGAGCTCTAGAAAGAGAAGAGAAAACTGAAATGGTGTCAGGATTTCAAGCTCGAAGGACGAGACCGCGAGCAACCCCACTGCACCCAGCTTTGCCTGCCCTCCCGTATCTGATTTTCATTTCTTGGCCACAACAATCCTGTCCGGGGGACGTGACTCTCCCCACGTGGCAAGCGAGGACCCTGAGGCTCAGGGGAGTACACGTCCTTTATGGGGCCATCTCGCTGGCAAGGTTGGAGGCCGAGCTGGAGCCTGGTGCTGACCCCCATATCCACTGACTCCATCCAGAACCTTCTGAGTGGGGTAGAGGTGAGGGTAGTGCCAGGGCTGGAGCTGCCCGTGCCCTCCCACTTTACAGGCAGGGAAACTGAGGCTTGGAGGGGCGTGCCGGCCTGCCAAAGCTCCCATTGCGTGCAAGAGGCTCCAATCAGCCCAGCGGTCTTTCCTAGACATGCGACCCCCTTCCAATCTCTTTCCCAACTTTCCTCCGCTCTTCCCGGACCCGTTGCAGACCCGCTGGGCCTGAGGCCGTCTGGGGAGTCTGCCCACCAGCCTGGCTGGGGACCGGGCCTGTGGCTGGGACTCGAGGAGACAGGGACGGTGTCCATGGCGCCTCGCACAACACACAGCCATCGGGTACTTTCAGCTTTTTGCAAATCCTGAAATATCACATTCTAATTGCTTAATTTTCTGCATTCGTTCATTTATTTAGACTAGCCTGGGGCTCTCCCGCCTGGCGTATTAGAGAACTTCTTACTTTTTAATAATAATACTTAGCATTTATATAGTGCGTTTCATGTTCAAAGTGCTTTACAGAGTTCACTAATTAATCAGAATGCTAACTGCCGCCCTGGGCAGGTTTGACCAAGTTCTCAGGCTCCTAATTGTGAGGGGTGGAATTCCTCCTGCTGCCCGACCCCCGGTTTCCCCCCGTGGACCCTGGCTTCCCTCTGCAGCTGAGATTCTGGGCCATTGCTCGCAGCTCGGCCCCTGTGCTGGGCCGGGCCCGGGCTGGGGACACGGAACCGGGGCAGAGGGACTGGCACCTCTGGGGGCCCCTGGGGACAGAGGGAAACCAACTGTGTGCAGGTCACCCTAGGGCTGGTGTCGATGCCAGAGGGGACAGAACCAAGAGACCCGTGGAGCGGGCACAGTGGGGCTCCTGGCAGGATGGAGATTTGAGGACTGACAAGGAGACCCCCCTGCAGGGAAGGCAGGAAGGGCACCTGAGGCAGAGGGAACAGCCCGTGCAAAGAGGGGACGTCAAGAAGCAAGAGTTCAGTGTGGACACAGGAGGGGAGGGGCAGACTGGCACCGAGGCCAGGGCCCAGGCTGCAGGCGATGAGGGGCCCACGGAGGAACTGAGGTCTTCTGCACAGACCATGAACCATCAGTGTGGATCTGCTCTTTCCAGGTTATTCCGCGAGAAGCCTCCCAGTTTCTCCTCCAAGCACAGGAGTAAAATGGAGAGGCCTGACCCAGCCAGTTGGAAAGGAGCAAGATACGGGAAGGTGAACAGGACGAGTAACCAGTTAGCTGGGCGTGGAGGGACACGTGGCCATGGGGCAGCCTGGGGTTCCCAGCCCATTGAGGAAGGGCCCAGGAAGGGGGTGCCTGCAGACCTCGCCCCGGCCTGGCTACTGGGAAGACTGGCTGTGCGAGACTCTATGCATCTAGGGCTTGGTGGAGATTTGGAAAGAGGTCCGGAAAAAACCAGACTTGGAAGTCACTGGGTGCGGGTGGCCTTTGAGACCTGGGAGAGTCTGGGCTCTCTGGGAGCCAGTCTGTCAGGCGTGGGTCGAGGGAAGGGGCTGGCATGGGCAGCCGAGGTGAGGTGGGCAGAGCGGGGCCAGGTCGCCTGGGCAGAGCGGGGCCACCGAAGCCGGGGGCAGGAGGGGTTCAGGACAGCGGTGGCGTGGCAAGGCCAGGAAAGAAGGCCTGGGGACGTGGAGGAGTGCTGGGTCAGGGAGGGTGGGCCAGTGCATGCTGGGGGTGCACCAGCGGTGGCTGGGCAGTGGCCGATGGGAGAAAGGGCAACAAAGAAACTTGGGGATGCGTCCAGAAAAGAGGAAGGAGACTGGTTGAAGTGGGGGAGAGCCCAGAGGGGCGTCTGTGTCACCTCGGCAGGCCGGCAGGCTGTGTGAGGATGCTCATCGGGGGGAGGGGCTGGCAGGAGCCGAGGGGCTTTCCTGCCTATGCATGCCGGCCGTGTCGGTGGAGGAGAAGACTTCCGTGGGCCCGGAAGACCTGGCCTCGGTATCCGAGGCTGAGACCCCATCCCGGACCTGCCCCGGTCCTGGGCCTGCAGAGCTGGTGCAAGCTCAGCAGCCTTCAGGACGGTGGGCGGGTTTGTGGTCTACATCGTGGGGACTGGCTGTGCCCATGGAGGGTCCAGGGGCTGACCTGAGGCTCCCCACCCCCCCCAGAAGCTCCCAGGAGGACGGGGCCCAGCTGTCTGCTCACGTGCCCTCCCAGCCTGGCCCAGTGCCAGGGCCGGCTCCATCAGGAGTCGTTGGGGGAAATGGACTCAGCCCTCCTCTTGGTCAACACTTTGGGTGCGGTAAGCCACAGGGGTCAGGCGGCCGGCCCTGATTCTCAAATCCCCATCCGAGGGTTGGAGATGAGGCCTGAACCCCAAATCTGTGGGCCCAAAGGGGCACAGAGCCTCAGAGCCCACGTCCCACTCACCACGATGCACCCACAGCTGGATGCACCCTCACCTGAAGCAGTCCTCTAATCTGAGAAGACCGGGGAGAGAGCAGAGAAGCCTGAGGGCCGGCCAGATGGCAGGGCCCTGGAGCTGGAGGCCAGAGAATCAGCAGCGGCAGCCCCCCGCGACCAGGGACATCCAGGCCGTGGGAAGACAAGGGCGGGGAGGTGGGCAAAGGCCGGGCCCGTGCCCCGCCGTGTCTTCGTCTGACCCTCCGATTATCTGTCTTCCCCAACAACAAAACAAGGCCAGGAGGGGGAGGTGCTGACTCTTGCGGGATGGGGCCCTGCCAGGTCTGCGGCAGCCCAGAGACGTTGCTGCCCCGGAGGGAGGGAGGGGCGCACCTCTTCTCGGTCTCCACTGGGGCTTCTGACTAAAGGGCTGCTCAGCGCCCAGGCCCAGCAGCCTCCTGGGTTCGCAAGTCCTCAGGGCTGGGAAGGAGAGGAAAGTTAATTGAACAGCTAATAGGGAAGAGGCCCCGTGCCAAATAATAATGATTAGCTTTTATTGAGCACAGTGCTTGGCGCTCCCCACGGCTCTTCACATGGAGTACCTCAGGGAAGGTTCCCCGCAGCCCTCGGAGAGAGTGGCGTCCCCGCGTTACAGAGGAGGAAACTGAGGCAGGCTGCTGGGCATCGGCGTGTGAAGAAGCAGCAGGAGCAAAGCCAGCCCCGAGCTCTGTGCTGGGCGGTGCCCCCCTTGGAGGGGTGTGGGGTATGTATGGGGTGGGTGTGTGTGTGTGTGTGTGTGTGTGTGTGGTATGGGTGTGTGTGTGTGTGTGGTATGGGTGTGTGTGTGTGTGGTATGGGTGTGTGTGTGTGTGTGGTGTGTGTGGTATGGGTGTGTGTGTGTGTGTGTGTGTGTGGTGTGTGTGTGTGTGTGTGTGTGTGTGTGTGTGTGTGTGGTATGGGTGTGTAGCTTGTGGACAGACAACCTCCTCCTCCCACAGTCATGGACTCCTTCACTGACGAAATGAGCACTTTGGACCAGAAGTAATCCAACCTTATTAACCGCAAACTCTTACTCAATGGCAGTCTTACATGAGATGGTTGAGATCTAAGACAGATTTCTTTTTAAGATTTTATTTATTTATTTGACAGAGAGAGAGAGCAGGGGAGTCCAAAAAGGGGGTGTGGCAGAAGGAGAGGGAGAAGCAGGCTCCCCGCTGAGCAGGGGGCCCGATGTGGGGCTCGGTCCCAGGACCCCGGGATCATGACCTGAGCCAAAGGCAGATGCTTAACCAACTGAGCCACCCAGGCATCCCTAAAACAGATTTTTTAAGAGAGTTTTCAGGTGGAGCCCCAGCTGCCTCGACTTCTTTCCCGGCCCCCTGGGGTCCAGTTCCCACCCCTACAGGTGCAGGAGACTTCAGGGGCGAGCCTGGCCATTTGGTGTGCCTTTGGGATTGAGGAGCCCAAGGGCACAGCAGTGCTGTTTTTCACTCCCTCATTCATTCATTCCTGTTATTTACGCATGTGAAGTCAATCCACATATACTGGGCACTTTCTGCCCAGACGGGATGTGGGCTCAGAATCCTTGGGGGCCAGGGAGGTCACACCTCTGGTGTAGAAGAGTATCCCTATTGTAATGGCCAGTGTAGACAGGCTGGGGCGCTTGGGCCTCATATGGGCGCCCTGATCTTCCACTTCTGCCCCCACTTCCCGGGCTGAGGCGTTGGGGGAAGCCACTCACAGTGCCTCGCCAGCAGTGTGAGGACCGGCCCGGAGCCCCCAGAGAAACACACAAACGAGCCAGCTTGGGGTGACAGCTGGGAGGGGCTCTCCCAGAACTCTGGCTTCCCCAGATGCACCTGTGGACACACCCCCTCCAGCCATCTTTGGCTTCCTTCTTCAGGGGCCTGCCCTGATGGCCAGGAGTCTCACTTGCGTGGTAAGGAATTCTGGCAAAATGACCTGATGCAGTCACCTAAATGGGTCCGTCAAACAAACTGGAATCCTTGAGTTTCACCATTGGGAAGTCCCCTTGACACTAAGCAATCCATACAAATGTGGCCTGAACAGGTGGCCAGCCTGCCCTTGCTTGAACACCTCCCACGACGGGGACCTCACTATGTTTAAGGCAGCCCCATCCTCTTCTCGATGGCTCTTAGTAGAAATGTATGAAGTTTTCCCCTTGGTGGTTTACACACGTACATCCTAACAGCAGCCCAGACCAACGTTTAGCCTTTTCTACAGAACATTTCAGCTGCTAGAAAACAGGACTCACGTGGGCCAACCACAGCTGCAGTCACGTCTGCATGGGGTGCCGCTCATGCCCCACCCACAGGGGCACAGGACCCGGCACTGACTCCTGTCCCTTCCACGGAGCGTGCCGAGCCCCTGGCTCTGGCCCCCGGCCCTCCTGGGCTCATGGCCTGCTCACTGTTCCACGAGAGCTCTCCCGTATCCTGTTTAAACAGAAACATCTTTGTTAGCTTATAGATTTTGCCAGAGAGTCCATTAAGGTGACCACCACCGTGAGTCCTTCCGTGGCAGAGGGAGGTGGTGTGGCTCAGGATCTCAGGGGCCCGGGCTGCACTGCCCACGGGCCACAGGATCTTCAGGGCAGAGCTGGGGGTTCCTGGCTAAGGGGTCCACGCACCAAGCCGAGTGCCTGGTGGGGGCTGTATCTTCCCAGAGATGTTCCCCCTTCTGGAGCATAGGAACGCAGCCCTCCGCACAACTACAGCCTGGTCTGGGGAGTCAGAATGTCTCTGAGCCTTAGTTTCCTTATCCATAAAACCATGGGAGTTCGGACACCTGGGAGGTGCTCAAAAATATTTGAACGAAGGAAGGAAGGAAGGCCATCTTACTGGGCAGTTGTAAAGACTTAGGATAATAGAGCGCTTACCCCCCACTTGGCACCTAGCAGGTACGTGATATATGAGCATTTCTTTACTTCACCTCCTTCTCTAGATCAAAAGAAGAAAACCCTGGGGCATATCCACTTCTTTGCACAGTGGATGCCCCGCTTTGGGGGCCTGCCTTGCATTTCGTTCTCTTGCTACACCGTGCATCTGGCCAGGGGCTAAGGGGAGCGTCGGCTGCCCACGGAGGCTGATCGTTGCGTGGCAGCTGTTCCGTGGCTGGCCGGCTGGCCCGGCGGCGGGCCCCCCACACCCTCCCCCTCGCGGTGGAGGCGATCCCAGGCCGCTGACAGAGGAGGCAAGTTAGTCAGTGGCCCTGCCAGCCGGCCACAGCCTCTTACATCATAGCCCGCACGCCCGGCCGCCTGTCACCCACCCAGCACGCGGGACAACGCCCCGGCCCCAGCCCCGGCCTGTGATGCATCATGCTGGGAACTCCCTGCTGCCTCCCTCACCAGCTGGCGGGCCCTGTCTTGCCTCGGCACCCCGGGCTCCTGTTCTTCCCCAGGTCATTATGGGGAGTGCGGCGTGAGCAGCCTCTCTGTCTCCTGGGATGAGGTGGCTCAGAATGCTCACCCAGGGCTCCGTGGGAGCTGGGGTTGTCTCCCAACAGGCCTCTGTGACCAGCCACCAGCGGCCCAGGGGACAGTTTCAGGCGGTCATCGGGTTCAATGATGGAGCGGGCCGGGGGGGGAGGGCGGGCAGGTCGGTTTGGGGGTGAGGGCCGCCACTGGCCAGCTGAGACTCTGGGCGCGATTCTAGAATCTCTGAGCTGCTCCACCAGCTGGAATCCCGGGACGAGGACGGCACCTGCTTCTCCCAGCATCTCAAGTTCAGTGCGGTGATGCTGGGGAGCCCCGCGCACCACGTGCCCGATGCAGAATCAGAACGTATTTGTGAAACGGCTACAACTGGTGTAATCGACGACGCTCGACTCTTCTTTTCCTTTCCTATGGGTCAAATGGCCAAATGCAAATGGTCTTTTCAATGCAAGAAAAATTTTGCATTATTAAAAAAACACCCTCAGGCCGGGGCGGGGGGGCTTGGGTGGCGGAAGGAGGGGACGAAGATGGTACCCGTTCAATCAAGGCCAGGGGCACACGGGGTCTTTACGCCCTTCTGTCGACTTTGGGCAGGTCTGATGTTTTTCATAATAAAACGGTTAAATGAAAGTCACCATCTGTGGGTCAGGCCCACACTTGAGTTGGTTTAGGACACTCACATTGACTGACATGGGTCAGATTTAACGACGATTTTGACTGAGGGCTGATTCCATGGCAGGATGGGGAGTCGAGGATAAGGCGCGGAGGGCCGGCTCCCAGTGCTGCTTGCAGAGCAGAAGAGAGTGTGGTCAAGAGCTCATCTGTTGGAGACGAGCCCAAAAGAAGGTCTTCCTAAGGAGATGAGGTCTGCTCTAGGTCTGCAGCCGAGCTCCAGGGAGGGAAGGGCATTTCAGCAGTGAGGACGGCACACACGGGGTGCACGGTGGGCCCCAAGCAGTTCTGGACAAGGGTGACTTGTGACACTACGCCTGGGAGATCACAAAGCCGAGCAGGTGGCCGGCTGCCTGCGTCACTGGGCCTCCGTCGGGAGACAGAAAGAGCCCTGGGGGCTGCACCAGGTAGAAGGGCTCGCAGTGAGCTGATGAGTTCATTTCACAGCCATGGAGAGAAGACTGGAGGGAGCCAAGGACCAGCTGGGAAGCTCCTGCAAGGGGCTGGTCTCATTGGAGAGAAAAATCAGCAGGGCTAGGCTTTGATCAGATGGAGGTAGGGGCCGAGCTCTGGGCACCGCCCCCCACCTTGATAATGTGTGGAATTACCACTGTGTGGAATCTACACAGTGGGGAAGGGGGCACGTGGGCTGGGCATGTTGGGTCATTGCCAAGCTTGGGCAGGGTCGCACGCGTCGACGTTCCCTACGGATGGTACTGCGGAAGGGACGCGAGCGTCCCCCTGGACAGCACTGGCCTCCGTGCTCAGTGAATCTCGGTGTATCAAGGGTCAGTCTCCATGATCCCACCGCGGAGAGCCTCAGTGGTCTTCTTTGGGTTGAAGCTCCCCGCCGACTTCAGGGACCTCATCTGGCACAGGGGTGCCTCCAGAGCTCCCCTGAGTCCATGGCACTGTCCCACATTCTGCAAAAGTAAACACAGCTTAGCCTCGGTGGCTCCCTGATCAGTTTCCGGGTGCATCCATGAGACAGCGTACGCATCCTGTTAAGTAATCATTTTCTCTCCCGGGGGGGTTCCCCTCTTTCCAGGATGCGACCTGTTAAAGCCTGCTCTCTCTGCTTGGGCCCCGACCCAGCGTCATGACCTGGGTTGCGCAAACAGCCTGTGAGGAGCACAAACAAAGGCCAGCTGCTTCCGGTGAAAGGTGACATAGGGCACAGTGCAGGGAGGACACAGGTTCCTGAAACCACCCCTGATAGTTGTGGCCCCTGTTCTTCAAGGGCCCAGCTCTCCTTGTGTTATCTGGGTCTCAAAGTGCCAGCCCAGGGGACAGGCAGACCCTCCCTCTGAATCTTGAAAGTCTGCACCTATTCCAAGAAACACCTACTGTATGCTCCCGAGAGCTCCTCTTTCCCTGACATGAAATTACAGCATTTTATGGTCAGAAAGGACTTGTATGGTCATCGAGTCCAACAATCTCTCCAGTGGCTCAGCCAGACAGAAGATGGATCCCTGCTTTGTTGAATCCTTCAGTGCCGAGGAACTCACCACCTCACGAAGCGGTCAGGGCTGTCTTATAGCACCTTACGCTGATAGATTTTCTTAAAAATGAGGATTTTAGTAAATCCTTAGCAAATCATCCAGGATTTAGTAAATCACCCCAGAAGCTCTGATCCGTCTTACACAGATTCTACGGAGTCACGGGACCCTCATCCACCTGCCAGGCCTCTAGGTATTTTAAACACAAGCTGGTTGGCTGCTGCTTCTCCTTCTCATGATTTCTCTCTAATACTTGTTATCCTCTGTTTTTTAAATTATAGCCATCCTAGCTGGTGTGTGGTGGTATCTCATTGTGGTTTTGATTTCCACTTATCTAATGATGTTAAGCATCTTTTTATGTGCTTACCGGCCATTCATACGTCTTCTTGAGAGTCATGTCTACTCAAAACCTTGGCCAATTTTTAAAATTG
Source organism: Procyon lotor (assembly GCA_028646535.1). Taxonomy (NCBI): domain Eukaryota; kingdom Metazoa; phylum Chordata; class Mammalia; order Carnivora; family Procyonidae; genus Procyon; species Procyon lotor. The sequence goes on from CM053610.1 coordinate 111,376,452, forward strand.
GATTATTTGTCTCTTTTTCTTGAGTTGTAAGAGCTCTTTATATATTCTGGATACTAAACTCTTATAAACTATATGATTTGCAAATAGTTTCTGTCATTCTGTGGGTTTGTTTTTTTTTTTTACTTTCTTGATAATATTCTTTGACACACAAACATTTTTTTTCCAGCTCTATTGATGTATGATTGACAGTTAAATTGTAAGATATTTAAAGTGTACAACATGATGACTTGAAAAACATTTTAATTTTTAAGGCCTTATTTTTATTTTTATTTTTTTAAATTTTTTATTAACATATAATGTATTATTTGCCCCAGGGGATATGTCTATGAATCATCAGGCTTACACAGTACACAGGACTTATGGACATTGGGGAGGGTATGTGCTAAGGCCTTATTTTTTTAAAGTAATCTCTGTGCCCAATGTGGGGCTCAAACTCATGACCCCGAGATCAAGTGATACATGCTCCGCCAACTGAGCCAGCCAGCCACACCCCCCAAAATTTAATTTTGATACAGTTTAATTTGGCAATTTTTTTGTCTCTTGTGCTTTTGGTGTTACATTTAAGAAGTCATTGCTTCATTTAAGCTTACGAAGATTCATAGCTGAGAGTTTTTTTCCTAAGAGTTTTATAGTTTTAGCTTTTACATTTAAAAATCTTTGATCCATTTTGAGTCATTCTCTGTACATGGTGTGAGGTAGGGGTCCACCTTCATGCTTTCCTGGGTAGCTATCCATCTGTCTCAGCACATTTGTTGAGAAGACTTTTTGTACCCCAGTGAATTGTCCTGGAACCATGTTGAAAATCAATTATTCATATGTGTATGGGTTGGTTTCTAGATTCTCAAATTTATCCCATTGATATGTCCATCCTGACACTAGTACTACACTAGTAGCTTTGTAGTAAGCTTTGAAAGTGGGAAGTGTAAGTTCTCCAACATCATAGCCCTGTTCTTCCTCATCAATATTGTTTTGGCCATTCTGCATCCTTTGTATTTCCATATGAATTTAAGGATCAGCTTGTCACTCTCTAAAACAAAACAAAACAAAACAAAACAAAAACCAAAAAAACCTCCCATCTGGCATTTTGCTAAGGATTGCTTTGAATCTATAAATCAACTTGGCAAGTATTGCCTTCTTAACAATATGAGCTCTTCTAATCCATAAACTGGGAATGTCTTTCTATTTATTTCGGTCTGCTCTAATTTCTTTCAACAAGGCTCTCCCCCTCTCTTTGGGTCCACTCAAACTTTCCTCGTACCCCAAAACCTGCAGTCCTTCCAGGTTACACATAGGACATGGGTATCAGCCCCTCAGCCTCCTGGCTGGTCCTCTGTGTTCCTGTTGGTCCAAAGAACCCCTGAGCCCCTTGCTCCCCGTCTGGCCTACATTCCAGGGGAAGAGGACTCCTCCTCTGGGATCCCCTCCGCACCCCAGGATGCCATGCTGACCTCCAGTAACCCACCTGCTCCTAGGTGCCAGCATGCTGATCATCGCTGCTCACTCATCCGCTTCCCCCAGGACACTGTGAACTGGTCAAGGCGGTCACCCAGGTTCAGCCAGCTCTGTCTCTCCAGGGACTGACTCCAGGGCTTCTGCGGATGTTTACAGAACAAGGCGGTTTCCTTGATCTGGATCTGGGCTATGAACTCCTCCAAAGAGAACACCTGGGGATGCTCCCGGACACGACTGATCTCCTGGACGATCTCTGACTTAAAATCCCTCTCTCTTTGGAAACCAAACATTCTGAGGATCATTGGAGACTCCCGTCCTCCCCTCATTCCATAGCCTGCTTCAAACTGACGACTCAGGACATTTAGCTCTAGCTTGGGTGCTTAAACGGGACCATTGTTCACTTTATGAGTACCCAGAGGCTCAGAGATGGAACACTTTAAATGCGATAAATAATAATAATAAGAAGAATAATAATACTCTCCTCTCCTGGGGGCTAAGTCTTTAAATTAAATGTTTGGTTTGGGTGGCGCCTTCCAACGCCTGCAGGCAACACGCAGCACCTTCAGGTAGGAACTGCAAATAGTGAGAACCATGACTCAGTCCCAGGAGAGACTCGGGAGAATGTTCAAGTAGGTGCCATTGGTACTCCTTGGTCTGGCCCTGCATTCTGGGGGCATCTCTCTCTCTTAGAGCACTCTAGACATCTGAATTTTACAAACCGATCATGCTTTGTGGGAATCTGCTCTCAAATGTTTCTTGACGGATTGGCTGGGGGTCGCCCAGCCTTGCCTCTGACCCACAGCGGGTACTGCTTTGCTTCTTTCGGATCCCGAGACTCAAATCTTTCCTCCCCGAGGTGGAGTGTTAAACTCCGTGAGCTGCAGGCCTTCAGGCCCTGATGCCCCAGGATCCCTTCTGCCCCCACATTTGAGCCACAAGCGGAACCTTGGGAAACCAGGAGGGCCTCCCCAGCGCCCCTCAGTGAGGGGCAGGCACTGGGGTTCAGTCCCATGGGCTGAACCCTCGGGCTTCTCTCAGAGTTGGCAAATCTGAGAAAACCTAACACAGTTTCTCATTGGATTCTCTCTTTAAAAAATAAGAATCGTCACACAACAACATTTAAGGTTTAAACAAGTTCTAAAACACCAGCCCTACCTTTCTCTCTTCTCCACCTGCAGGCTCCTCTGTGTTCTTTTTGGCTCAACTGTTGAATCTGAATTTTATCATGAGAACCTCTTCCCCCGACACTCAAGGTCTTGGTCAGCTTGATGCTAAAAGTTCCTCCTGGACTTGCCCTTTCTCTGCCCCAGCCTCAAGCAGGCTGGGTGGCCTGGCCGGCCCTCCACCATGCGGAGCAAAGCCCACCTGTGCCCAGAGACTTTGGCCGGGTCCCCACGAAGGCTGGCAGGAGCAAGGCAGCATTGAGGCTGTAAGGTACCTTGAGGAGGTAGAAGGACCACATGGGTTGGGGAAGAGGGTCTGGCAGCAGGAGCAGGGAGGCCCGTGAGGAGAGGGGTGAGCACTTCCTCCTCGCTGGAGGGGGTCCTGGGTCAGCATTGCCAGAGGCACCCGAGGAAGGCCTCGCAATGTGAGCCCGGAGCTCAGGCCACCAAACACTGCCTTGAAACAACATAAGCCAGGGTGCCTGGGTGGCTCAGTGGGTTAAGCCTCTGCCTTTGGCTCAGGTCATGATCTCAGAGTCCTGAGATCGAGCCCCGCATCCGGCTCTCTGCTTAGCAGGAAGCCTGCTTCCCCTCTCTCTCTGCCTGCCTCTCTGCCTACTTGTGATCTCTCTCTTTCTCTGTCAAATAAACAAATAAAATATTTAAGAAAGAAAGAAAGAAAATAAGCCAGGGGCATTGGAGCCTCAGGCTGGCTGGGCCACCAGGTTTCCCAAGCTAGGCCTGGGCCACTGCCTACAGGACATGTCCTGCTGCCCCGTGTGTCCCCCTCACTGGACAGTTTGGCCATGTGGCCATGCTCTCAGATGGAAGAAGTTAGTGAAAAACCCCCAATTGTATCTTCATACCTCGTTGCCTTTTGGAATTTCCACCAGCACGAAAATAAAAACTTAAGGATACGCACATCATTGTCCCTTCCCAAGAAGAGTCCTCGGACAATGACCCTACAGCCCTGTCTATATGCCAAGGGCTTCTCAATGCCATTTCAGCACCTCAGACAGCCACGGACCCAGGACTTAGAAACACAGAGACCCAAACAAGCCAGAAGAAATAGTCTGTGCAGGGGAAAGAAAAAAAAAATCATTCTTATTAAAATCCTGAAAGAACTATTAATTCCACTCATGAAGGAAGTAATAACAAAACGCTTGGTAGAAAGACAAGAAAATTAAGGAACTCTCCCAGAAAGTGAAGCAAAAAGGTAAGTGAAGTTCCAGGAGAAGAGAAACAAGAAAACTAACCGTCTAGTGCAAAAGGCCCACGTACAATAGAATAGAAGAGAATACATTCCAGAAAAAGAAGCCAAGAAAAGAGGAGAGGAAGTAACCAATGAAATAATTCAAGAAAAAGTTTCCCAAACTAAAGCCCCAAGGGTCCAGAATGGAATTGAGTTACAGTACAATGGAGGCAAACGGACCCATGACCAAGGCTTTCCTGGGAAGGGGCCTGGATTTTATTTCTCTGAAAAGCTGTAAAATGTAGAAGAGAGGCCCCTAGTCCTGGTGGGTGAGAAGGCTTTGCAGGCGGAACTCAAAGGGAGGCTTTGCATGTCTGCCGCTCAGTCTCGGCGCCAGGGCCTGTGCTCTGTGGGCCCCCGACACTCCTGGAAACATGCTCCCTCCTTGTCCCCTTGGGAACCACCTGACATTCCTTGGGTCCAAATGTCACGGGAGGAAATGTAGGACGGGAGCAGGGTCTCATCGGTGGCGAAGCTTCCAGAAAGGAAGGGAGGTCGGGCCTGAGTGCAGGGACTGCATTAGAGGCCAGGCCCCCTCAACGCCAACCACCCAATGCCTGCCGACTCCCTGGGGAGCTGGAGAAAAGAAGCAGGTCTGGAACCGGGACGTCAGGAACCCGGATCCTTGAAGGCTCCACAGGGGGAGTCTGTGATGGCCGAGGGAAGCGTGCTTTCAATGCATTTTGGCAGAAAGAACGGATGACATCATGACACCCCCTCCCCGCTTGGCCTCCGTAAAACCCTTCCTCTGCTGTCACACCAGTATGTGAGGCAGTGACAACATGTGTTTTGAAGTAGGCTGAGCAATCCACTCATACTTACTTTATGGTCGGGTGTGAAGGGACCAAGGCGAGGATGACAAGGCCGAGGGCCTTTCTCCAAGCGCAGGATTGATCTGTGATTCTTGAGTCACAAGCGGGCGAATGGGAGAGGCTTTCAAATCCGGGCGTTGGAGGAAAGCTGGGCTTATGTAATAGCAGCACGGTGAGCTGTTCTTGATGTGATTACCACTCTCCGTAATTATTATTATTATTTGACCTACTCAGATAAATCCAATTAAATAGAATTATTTTGCAATCGGTTGTTCGGATGATGGTGAGGCGCCCTCTGCAGAGGCATGAACAATCCCTTGGGTTTGTACTACACAGGCTGGTTAGGAAGACAGCCCCACCTATATGGTCTCTTTTCGAGTTTGAGCCACACAACCGGAAGAAGAAGACCAGGTATGATTTCCCCTGCTTTATGAGCAAGGGGTAATTTTATGGCTCAGAGATGCCAAGTGACTTTCCCAAAGTCACACAGCGGGAAAAGGACAGAGCCGCGACTGGGCTGGTCTCCGGGACCCCATATCACACTTGGCTCCACCACTTTAGGCTAGGCTGCAGAGAACCTCCTCCGAGCTAGAAAGAGCAGGAACTTTAGATTAAATAAAATACTGTGATGCAGGTCGCGATAATGAAGCCATTGTGTGGAGGTGAGGCGTGGCGAGAGCCAAGCAGAATCTATGAGCCTCAGTCCTTCACTGGGCTCCGGCCAGGCTGCACTGGGACAGCCCTGGGTGCCGTTCGCCTCTGAAGGAGACATAAAACTCTTGCCATTGCCATCTCGAAATGAAATGTGGTTTTCCTCCTGATTATAACAGCATGACAAATTTATTGTAGAAAGTCCTGAATATCCAGAGAACTACGAGGAACAAAATAAAAAGCATCCATAGTTCTACTAACCTTATGTATTTCCTTCCTGAAATTTTTCTTGTAGAGCCGAGCATTTCTTTCTTAAGGATTTGGGATCGTACTGCGTAAGATTTTGCATCTTTGGTTGGTGCAGTTTTTTTTCTTTCCCCACTTTCACTTATTTCACAGTTCTTTCCCCATGGCATTGGTCTTTGAGAGTAAAAATTTTCCTTTATTTTGGTCTCTGTTGAACCACAGAAATGAATTAAAACAGAAAGAAGGAGAAACAGGATAGATGCCTTTGTAAATTTCCAAGGATGAAAGTCTATTCTTGAAAAAGTTTGAGAAATATAAAGAAAAAAAAAGTCACACACACACACACACACATTTAGCATCTTTTCCTAAAAAATTCTAAACAGTGGATCATGGAAACTGTAGAAGAAAAACCATTCACCAGGAACGAATAGAGAATGGTTTTCTAAATGGTGAAACTTTAGAACAATGTTCAGTGAAATCAGGAACTAAACAATGACGATACTATCACCATTATTATTATTGAACGTGGTCGTGGTGCTTCCAGCAAATGCAACAAGATAAAAATACTATAAAACTGATTCGAACCCTGGAAAACAAGAAATTACTTTATTTTTGTTGATGATATGGCTATATACTCAGAATCTGCCAAATTAGCAAAGTGACTAGAATTAAAAAGTATTTGCTAACATAGCTAGATACAAGATAAATATACAAATATTGACAGTTTCTCTTCTAGCCTCAAGTAATTAGAAATGGAAAAAAATATATTCACAACAGCAAATAAAACTATCAAATTCTTAGGAATACAATATACAAGAAAGAAAAACATTTGCCTAAAAACAATAAAATATTATCAAATTACGTAAACCAACACATGAATAAAAGGAAAGCTATATCTTATTCTTGGATGAGAAGACATAATATATATATATTTAAAGTTGCCCCTCCTGGAATTAATATATATTTAATTCAATTCCAAATAGACTCCTAACAGAGTTTTGCGTGTATGTGTGTGTTTTAGGACAGATAATTGGACAAAGCGATTATAAAGTTTATTTGGGAAAATAAATTCTTAAGAATACCAATTTTTTAAGGCTGCTTGGGTGGTTCAGTCAGTTAAGCATCAACTATTCATTTCAGCTCAGGTCATGATCTCAGGGTTGTGAGATTGAGCCCACGTTGGGCTATGTGCTGCGTGTGGAGTCTACTTAAGATTCTCTCTCTCCCTCTCCCTCAATCCCTCCCCTGTCCTGTGCACACATATGCGTGTGTGCTCACTCTCTCTCTCTCTCAAAAAAAAAAAAAAAGAACAATCAGAGGAATTTGCATTTCCTGACCACGACATACCAGAAATCCACTCTACTCAAATAAATATGGTATTGGCATAGGAAGAGAACATTATAGCTAGAACAAAATGAGAAAGTAGAAATAGTAAGCAAAAAACAGTATGTCTAAAAATATAATACATGAAAAAAATGGTCTTTACTAATGGGAAAAGATAAATTGGTCTTCAAGCTTACAACTGTATAGTGACCAATTTCAGATAAAAATTTAAACAGAAAAAGAAAGACAATAAAAATCTCAGAAAAAAGGTTTTATTTATTTCTTTTTTTAAGAAGCTACATAATAATTCAGCAATAAGAAAACCTTTTTCTAGAAACTCAGAAACTATTAAAGGGGGAAAAATGTAGGCTCATTTGTCAATATTAAACCACTTAAAATTGTTTTCAGCAGAAGATATCTTAAACAAGTTGCCAATTATATATATTTGCAATTCAGAGAACAGACAGTGGCTTAGTATCTATTACGTAGAAGTTAATGAGAGACAATTACCCAGTTAAAAAATGGAAATCAAGGATATGGGGAAACAATTCATAAAAGAGCAAATCCAAGTGACTAACAAATTTTTTTTAATGATTCTCAAAACTCTAATAGTATAGGAAAAGCAATTTATATTAACTGAGATAACTCTTCAAAATGATAAAAGTAATAAAATTTAAAAACAGCAATAATACCTTTTACTCTTGGGGATATAGGCAAATCAGTACTCAGTTACCGGTTACGGCTTAATAGAGAGGCAGTCTGGTAACATCTATTAAAATAATACATATATATCCTTCAGCCCACAATAATACCATGCCTGGGAATCTAGTGCATAGAAATAAAAGCAGCAGTATATAAGCCTTTATATTCAAGAATGGCAGCCCCACAACTGTGGGAACAGAGTGAATACAAACCTGTCAATAAGAAAGGTTGAATAAAGTATAGTAATTCTCACCTTAGAATATAATATAACCATTAGTAAGGATAAATTAGGGCTATAACTATTTATAGTTATATATATATTATATATATAACATATATATGATATATATATATAAAGTTTGATTATAGCCTAATCAAAGATGTCAATCTCAAAGATTGCATGTTTTTTAATTTTTAAATTTTAAATCTCAAAGATTGACATCTTTGATAAAATGGCGATGCAAAAACTTGTGTAAAGTATGACCTTGTTTTTGCAAACAAGAGGATTAGAACCTCCCCTGTGCTTGCATGTTGTAATATGAGTAAGGAGAATGTGTACTAAGTCGTTAGCATAGGCATCCCGGAGAGTTGCTATGGGTAGAGTTGGAAGGGGAATCGAGGCTGGCAGAAAAAAAGAAAAGGAAAAAATTAGCACCCCCAAAAGAAAAATAAGCCAAAGGGTGGGGCTGGTGCATTCTGGGCCTTTCCCTTGGGAAAAGGGAAGTGCAGAGAGATTTGTCGTATCTTCATAGAAAGACCCAGCACGGAGGCTTTTCCTCTAATACTTAGCAGGTAGAAACTGGGAGACACATAAGCTTATCGATTTTTGCTTAATAGGATTCCGAGCTGCTCAGTATATTCTTATTGAGGCTTCTTTAGCAACAAAGCAGTAATGGAAATTCTCACCTCGTCCCTCCCTCACACGGGTGATGAAATGCAGCATTTGCCCCACCACGAACCCTTTCATGGACAACCTCACTCCCCACGATGCCTGCTGCCCACGAGGATCCCCCGCCTCGGGTAGCTGACCCACTGGCAGCTGAGCCAGGCCAGGTGGAAGCAGGTGAAAGTGGGAGCTGAGGAGACGCCCGGAGAGTCACTGGTCAGTCCTTTCGTGACTGCGAGCTTTTGCACCGGGAGGTCATACTGAGCTGGGGGGATCAGTTGGGGCCGAGGAAGCAGGATTGCCAAGTGATGGCACCTGACTCCACCAGGTGGGCTCTGGAAGACCTAGAGCCCTGTGCCTCTGCTGGCTCCTCCCTCAAAGAGTGTCGGTGGGGAGCAGATTCCTCCCGGTGCTGAAGACAGCAACAGCCTGTGCCCCACGTTTCCCTGGGATGCGACGTTCATGGATATTGGCTGCTAGGTTCCCACCTCAGCTTGGTGGCTTGCGAGGTCTGGATCCCAGGCCGCGTTTCATTCCACTTTCTCTTCTGTTAGGTGGTGATGGTGACACACCGCTCCGCGGGCTCTGCCCACGGGAGGTATCTCGGGTACTTGGTCAGGTACTCAGGTACCTGGCAAGTACTCCGTGAACATCGTAGGTAGTGGAAACCAACTCAGGGCTCATTCGTTGACCTAACGGAGTGATGAGTTGGTTTCCCTGACACAGTACATTTGTGTTTCTCTCTCTTTCTCTGCTCTCTGGTAACCTTCACAGGAACTAATGACTTTAGATCACTCTAGGCTACTAAAGGGTAGCATGACTGTCCACGGGCAAATTTGTGGGTCATTCTGCAATTGCATTACTAAGTATTTACTCCAAAGATACAAACGTAGTGATCTGAAGAGGCACCTGCACCCCAATGTTTATAGCAGCAATGTCCACAAGAGACAAACTTTGGAAAGAGCTCAGACATCCATCGACAGATAAATGGATAAAGAAGATGTGGTATATATATATATCACACACACACACACACACACACACACACACACACACACAGTGGAATGTTATTCAGCCATCAAAAAAATGAAATCTTTCCCTTTGCAATGATGTGGGTGGAACGAGAGATATTATGCTAATAAGTTAATCAGAGAAAGACAATTACCATATGATTTTACTCATATGTGGAATTTAAGAATCAAAACAGAGGAACATAGGGCAAGGGACGGAAAAATAAAATAAAACAAGACAAAATCAGAGATGGAGACAAACCATAAGAGACTCTTAGGCAAACTGAGGGCCGCTGGAGTGGGGGAGAGAGGGTAACTAGGTGAGGGGCGTTAAGGAGGGCGCGTGATGGAATGAGCACTGGGTGTTACACACAACTGATGAGTCACTAACCTTTTCCTCTGAAACGAGTAATACACTATATGTTAATTACTTGAATCTAAATAAAATTAAGTTAAATTTTAAAAGAAATTCGTGGGTCATTTCACCATCTTGAAACGGCCGATAAATGTTTTCAAGTGAGCACATCTACTCATGCCACACTGAGTAGAGTCACGGGCCTCAGAACAACTTCAAAAAATTCTTCAAAAAATGGTTCTTCAAAAAATTCAAATATCGACTCTAATTAAGAGGCGGCTTAAACTCCGTGAGGACTGTTAGCTCTAAATCCAACTCTCATAAAACCAGAGAAATTTATTTCTATTACCTTGAAGGGAAGAGAAAACCTCCATGTGTCTGTTCACAACAAAATTTAGTGATTTTTTTAATAGAAACTTTCAGAATACAAAGTTTATGACCTCTGCAGAGGGACAACATTTCCCTTTCATCTCTCCTCTCTGATCTCCCACCTCATCTTCATTTTCCCACCATTACAGAGTGGCAAGGTCAGATGGGGGTCAACAGCCATCGTAAGAGAGGAGAGCAAAACCCTCCTCATCTCTCACTACCAGAAAGACACAGGCAAACACATTATGGTTTCTGGTGGGGTTGATGTGTGGGGCACACACCCACACACACTGCTGTGTGGACTTGTTCCCACGAAATGAGTCTTTCATGGTGGGAAGGGAATATTAATTTATTTGATTGGATGCCCGTCAGCATTGTTCTAGAGGGAAAATGCCAGAACCGCACCAGCAGACATAGTCACGACAAAGCAACAGCTAAAAAGTTCTCCTTGATTTACTCGAGCCTTTCTTCACCACAACTTCTGGCCGCCCTTGTGCCTTGCGTATACAAGCTGGCTCCATTCCATTGTTCACTCCACAGGTTTCTGGTATCTTCCACGTGTCGAGGATACACAAAGAACCTAGAATCCCACCTTAAGGAGCTCCCACTCGGGGGGCAGAAGAGGAAAATACACAAAGGACCAGTGGCCAGCGCCCTGGTAGAGAGCTGCTCTGGGCAGTTTGGTGGACCAGCAGACCACTGGCTTCACTCGGGACAGAGGAGGCTCCCTCGTTGGGTCCGGAAGGATGAGTAGACCAGGAAAAGAACCAGCAGGCAGGTACAAATGTTCAGAAGTGGGGAAGGCAGGGGGCTCAGATCCTCCAGCAGCGGGATGGGGAGGCAGCCTGCAGACACATGAAAGTACCATCCTTGTTTGTTGGGCTGTGTATCTTGCCCAGCAGACTGTGAAGGTGAGCACCCAGACAGCGTTTCCTTCCTTTGTGGGAGCCCTGGTACCCCACAACGGGCTTGACATGGGTGGGGCTACTCGGTGAACAGTGGTTCAAACAGAGACCATCGCCCAGCGAGCCCCGCGGTGGGCTCTGTCTTGGGCTGGCCCAGCAGGGACTTGGCATCCTTCCTCCTTTGGCAGAGCCGGAGACTTGGGATTCTGATCTGAGAGCCTCGTGGGTCCCTCAACACCCCAAGATTCTTCCTCTCTCTGTACCCATTTACAGAAGTGACAGTGAAAAATACCAACTCTGGAACACTAATGCCATCCCCAAAACCGGGATTTTTTTTTTCCCCTCTCTCCTCCTTTTTGGTCTATCAATGAATGTCAAAGAAAGACAGAGGGGTAGAAGATCATACCCTTTGAAAAAAACATTAATTCTTTGATCAAAGAAGAATGTTTGGTAAACTTGCCCAGAGTTAAACTAATTGGTGTGGGAGCTGATAGAATCTTCCTGAGACGCTCTTGCTAAATTGGTATTGGTCAAGATGTTTGAAGTTCAGAGGCGAGCGGATTCTCAGAGGAGAAGCTATCTGAGTAATTGGCATCACGTGGTGCTCACACCCCCCTCCCCCCGCCGCCCGTCTTCCAGCACCCCACCCTCCCGGAGAGATGAAAGAGACACTTCCTCTCCCACTGACCCGGCCCCCCTGCCGATGGAGATGCTCTAGAGGCTTTGAAGAGCGAGGGCCTTCTGGAACACCCGAGCAGAGCCAGAAACGCAGGGAGGGCCCCCTGGAGGGCGGCGCTTTGACCTTAGGGCCCCATCACTTTTCGCCCTGGGGGCTGCCAGGGGCTTTGTGACACAGGTGGCAGCAACCCTGGCCTCCCCTCCTCACTCCCCCCCAGATGGCACACCTCCCCTCATTGTGACAACCAGGGGTCACCAGACATCGCTGAGTATCCCCTGGGAGGCCTGAATCACCCCCAGCTGAGAACTCCTGGATGAGACTTGCAGCGTCTATTGATTTATTCTTGGCTCTAAACAGAATCTGGTGCCTGTGGCCTCGACTCAGAGACTTCCTTGGGCAGAGAGTGAGTGATCCCTCCTCTAGCTGGTGGCCGTCCTCTTCCTAGCCTGTAGTGTTAAGTCAGAGGTGGACATCACAAGGGCGTCTGGGTGGCTCAGCCGGTTAAGCGGCTCAGGTCTGTGATCCCAGGATCCCGGGACCGAGCCCCACATCAGGCGCCCCACTCAGCGGAGAGCCTGCTTCCCCCCTCCCTCCGCCCTACCCCAGCTTGCTACTAAGTCCTCTCTCTGTCGGCAGAACTCATTCACAGCCCGTCTTACACATTTGGAAAGAGCCGGGGGGCTATGCTCTCTGGGACAGGCGCTCAGGGCTCCCGTGGGGAGCGCAGGCCTTGGGCTCAGTGGGGCCACACTCGGTGTCCCGCGGCGCCGTGGCCTGGCGGGGACCGGGGCTGGGTCACCTAGCTTCCTCACACTCCCCCCACCTCTGCTGAGCAAACAGAGTCAAGAATCCCTGCTTCACAAGGTCTTGGCGAAGAGAAAGTGGGGAGACAGATGGAAAAGTTCCCGGCACAGAGCAGGGTCGCGGACATGGTCAATGATCCCGTCTGGTTTGGTCCGAGTGACGAGCCCAAGCTGCGGAAGACGGAGCACGGAGTGTGACACCAATGCTGTTGGTGGGGAGGCGGCCAGGCCGCTCTCTGCTGGAATGTGCTGGAGAGTGGTTTCACTTGGGTGGGGCTTCTGGGCCGCGTTAAACCAGGTGCGAGCTCAGTGGAAGCCTGCAGGCTGAGCACCCTCAGGTTCTAGAACCATGAAATGTCAGCGCCGAGGGGACCGTTCATGATCACCTCCTTCAGGGGTTCCCGGCTGTCGGTTTCAAGTAAGAAACTTCCAATTCTTCTGAACTAAGCCATTGGTTCCCCTCTCCAGGGCAGTGTAGAAGAGCTAAGGACAGGTGGGGAGCAGCGGTGCGGGGAGGTTGGAGGGGGCAGTCAAATCCTCTGGCGTCTCCCCAGGGGACTGTCAAGGTCAGAGACACACAAGTCCAGAAGCATTTACTTCACGGTCATAGCTTTGGCACGAAGTTTGCTTCCTCTTTTTCTTCCTCAGAGAACCTTGGTTCTCAGCGACATCACCATGGGTCCTGCTGTCTGGGCTCACACATGCTGTTGTTCTGGAATAACAGAGTCCACCTTAGCACGGCGAGGACGGCCACCGAATGCAGTGTAGACCTTAGGGTACCTTAGGGTAATTGCCATTGCCTGCATAGCAGTGCCAATGGAAATCACTTTTCCCTGGATGTTTATGTCACCAAGTTGATAGACAAACATTTCCTTAATTAGTGTGTTTTCTTTTTTATGGATTGCTTTGTTGTTCTTTTTCACTTACCTTTGGTTTTTTTTTTTTTTTTAATTTTGTAAGTATGTGCAGTTTCCAAAATTAGCACAGGAACACAAGGCACATCTGGAGGGGTCTGGCTTCCATGCCCATGTCCCCTCTGGCCGTGCCCTTGCCTCTGCTGACAGGCTACTCTCTCAGATGAGGGCACCTGGGGGGTCAGTTGGTTAAGCATCTGCCTTCGGCTCAGATCATGATCCCGGGGTCCTGGGATCGAGTCTCGAATCAGGCTCCTTGCTCAGCAGGGGAGCCTGCTTCTCCCTCTCCCTCCAGCTGCTGCTCCCCCTGCTCATGCTCTCTCTTTCTCTCAAATAAATAAATAAAATCTTTAAAAAATATAAATTAAAAAAATCAATTTTAAAAAAAATCAATCAATCATTGTTCACTCTTGTATTAATTTTTTGTGAAAAATAAGTGAATATATCTCGGGGCACCTGGGTGGCTCTGTGGGTTAAAGCCTCCGCCTTCGGCTCAGGTCGTGATCTCAGGGTCCTGGGATAGAGCCCCGCATCGGGCTCTCTGCTCAACGGTGGAGCCTGCTTCCCCCTCTCTCTCTGCCTGCCTCTCTGCCTACTTGTGATCTCTCTTTCTCTGTCAAATAAATAAAATCTTAAAAAAAAAATAAGTGACTATATCTCTTGAGTCTATATATTGAAAGTTCATCTGTATCTTACTGTGAATATATACAAATTATATCCCCTAATATACATATCTTTTATTTTTTATACATATAACTTTTAAGCTAGCATACTATATATGCACCATGCTCCTATTTCTTAATCCATCTTGAAGATCTCTCCCTCAGCAGAATATGAAAGCTTTTTTTCATTCCTAAAATCAGAACCTCTACCCCTTTCGCTCTGACAGGTAAGGACACCGGGGCGCGGAGACTCCCCTCTGTCCGCTCAGCCCGGCACGAGGAGGTCCGGAAGATGGCAGCTCTGGCCCAGGACATCTCCCATTAGTCACAGACCGAGCGTCCAGGGTCCACCAAGATGAGAGGCTGGGTACCTGCGTGCCACCCTCCGCCAGAGCCCCCCGGGGACCTCCTCCAGACCACAGGCCCCAGAAGGGTGGCTAGACAAGGCTTAGGCTACTCTCAGCCCCCTGCCCTTCCCCCTGCACAGACAAGTGGCTGGGGGCTGGACGAGGTCCATGCACAGAGGTGGCCCTCCCCCGCCTCCCCATGCTTCGAGGCCTCAGGTGAGTCCCCTGACAATGCTGAGTTCCAGTCCCCTCGTCTGTCAGATAGGGACGCCCCTGGGGCTTCCACTGCAGGATGGGGCGAAGTGCCCGAGCCCGGGGTGGGGGGTGCAGGGGAGCCTTTCCCAAACCCTT
>CM053610.1:111391433-111408638 GCA_028646535.1 Procyon lotor
TGGCCGGCCAGCCTATGGTCAGCAGCCGGACATCTTCCAACACAGCCTCTCGGAGGCAGCCATCCGACGACAGCCCTCCGAAGGAGGAACCTCAGCCAGCGGAAAGCCGGTACGGGGGGCTGGAGGGGGGCGACGCTGGTCAGGGAGCAGGGTGGCCTCCCGACCTGCTTCCTCATCAGGAACGGGGCCTGCGTCGGCCCAGGGCTGGGGGCCCGCCTGGATTCGGGGCAGGGAATGAAGAGAGCCTTCAGCAGAGGAGATGAGAGAAAGGTGACAAGGTCCTGACAAGGCCATTTCTCCAAAAGCAGGCCTAGAGATACCAGAGCCCCAAAGCCTGGCCTCCAGCCCCCTCTCCCTGTGAGAGAGAATTCCCTGCCGCCCTCGCCATCCCCGGTGGCCTTGCCAGCCATAACTGCCACTCTCCTGACCATTTAGGCCACCCCACCACCCTGTGGGGCAGGCATGGGAGCCGCTGTTATTCCAGCTTTGCAGATCGGGAAACTGAGGCCTGGAGGTCCCCAAAATGTTAGTCTGTGAGAAATGCAACAAGGGGACCCTGACCTTCCCCATCCAGAAAGAGCACGTCCTCTACTCTGGTACCGTAGGAAAGTCCCCAGGTCTCTCCGAGTCCCAGCTTCCTAATCTGTAAATTAGACTCTCTCAAAAGTCCCCTCACTGCTTAGTTAACTCCTCGAATTCCAAGAATCGAGGGAAAAAGATTTCCTTCCTCTGGCCCATCTGTGCCAAACCCCGCCGTGGGGGTCTGAGCCGGCAGAGCCCGGGGCCAAGTCTGGGTGCCCATATTTGGTGGGATCGCAGCCCCATTGGCCTGATCTCCAGGTGTTGGACCCTCCCTGGCTCTTAGTCACCTGCTCAGGAATGTGGGCACTTGCGGGAGATGACAGAGCGTCTCCGAGCTCCTGCCTGCCAGGTGTTCTCCAAGCTGGTGGCTTCCTGTTCAAATCCTTGCCGGAAGGCTGCTGCGTGCGCCCTGGGGACCGAGAGAGGGCTCTCACGTCTGTCCCATGACGTCTCAGATTTTATCTCGCGCTCTTTTTTTCCGAAGAAGGAAATTTTTTCTCGAAGGTAAAATTAAGATGCTAACACTTCACGGCATAGATTCCTTGGAGGGAACCGATGAAGTAAGATTTTTTTAAAGCGCCTTTAGCAAGGAGCTGGCCCAGACGGGGGCCTGGCGGGGCCTCGAAGGACCAGGAATCTCCGAGAGGACATTTGCCCAAGTCAGCCACAGGCACTGAATGGTCACGGGACGCTGTGGGGACGCCATCCCTGTTTTCCATAAAAGAAAATGCCCAGAGAAGAGAAATACTCCCAAAGTCACGGAAAATGAGTGGCAAAGCTGAGAGCTGAAGAAAGGGAAGTTATCGGCCCTTATTTGGTGCCCAGAGGAAGCAGTCTGGGTGGGCTGTGACCCCCATTCCTGCTTTTAGGATCGCCTCTATTTACCCCTCGCCCTGTCCTTTCTCAGACAGCTCCCCGCTGTCCGGCAGAGACCTCCCCCCAGACATCCAGGATCCCGGAATGAGCAAAGCGGATACACCCTTTTCTTTTCTATGGATACCCATTCATTTTCTAATTTTCAAGTCTCAATGTATCATTTTTTTAATTTGCCAGAGAAGCGATGAAATTATATGACTCTTCTGCCTACCTTGAATTCTCTCATTTCTCGGGGCATCTAATCTACAAAAGAATAATACTTTCCTTCTCAGGATCAGTTGCTTCATAAGCATGACTAATATAACCAAGGGCTTAGCTTTCACCCCCAAATCTCGCAGCGAATGGGGGCCGCACTAGGATCGATCCAGGTCTCCTCAGACCCCCAACCCGGGGCTATCCCACTCTTGCCCCGAGGGAGAACCGGCCCCAGGCCCTGGGTCCTGCCCGCCCGCTCCAGGCCTCCCCAGCCCAGGGCTTAATTGCACACGTGGCAAGTCTTGAAGTAGAGATGAAAGGAGCAACAATGTAGAACTTTTTCACACATAAGCTTCTCATCTGAAAGCCCTCTCTATCTATTTATCATCTATTAATGTTTTTAAAAGAACATAATTGACTCTCCCAACACAGCTCAGAGGCAGGAGGAGACGGTCTTTCCTTTTTTTCTCGGGAAGAAAGAAGCCTAGAGATGCGGGCTGGCAGCTTTCTCCCGGGAGGGGCGTTTGAACTTGAGCTAGAAAGCTAGAATGGCAAGAGCTCTGCTTTCCCATCAGAGAACTTGACTCCTGCCGGTCTCCGTTTCCCTTTGTGCTCATGTCTCGGATTTGCTCGAGGACCACCTGCCTAGAGGAGTCGGCGTGTCACCAAGCCCTCTTCCCAGCTCAACCCTCAAGAGCAGTGACCAAGGCCAGGAGAGGATTCCAGACTTTGTCCTCTCCTGGGGGGATGACGTTCATCCTGTGGGGTTGTCATGGGATTCCAGGAGGTAACTCGCAGAAAATCCCTAACCTAAGGCCCCGCACATGCATTAGACACCTACTGTTACAATTTGCTGGCCTCTGGCTGAGATCTATAATTACCGTGCAGCATTGATTATTGGCAGGGAGCAAACATGGTATAATTTTTAAAAATTATAGAAATTATCTTCTAGATTTTTTTTAAACTTTCTATGACTATATCTGCCTTTGTTTCTGCTTGTATGGAAATTAAAATTTTGCCTTTTCCTGCAAAATTATCTTTTATAGCCTACTAGATTATGATAATAATACTTTGTACTTTTGTCGGGCCTTTTATCCAGGAATCTCAAAGCACTTCATAAACTTTAATTAATTCTTGCAGCAAGCCCCGTGAGGTAGGTAAGCATTATTAACCCCATTTTACAGATAAGGAGAGCGAGACATTGAGAAGTTAAGTAATTTGCCGAAGGCCCCAAAGCATTTAGTAGCTAAGTCTGAACAAGACCGCAAAACGCTTGTCTCAGGCCTTACTTGGCCCGCTGGGGCCGCCCCGCTAGTCTCCTCGGGGCCCCCCCGGGCATGATTGATGGGGAGGCCTCCATTGATTGCAGAGCCCCTGTTAAATACATGTTGTTGGGCTTCCAGGCGTTATGGGGACTTAATGAGGCTGACTCACCTTTCGCCCCCGGGTACTGGCCTATCTTCAGGCGAGCTGGACGAAGCCTGCAAACCCATTTCTCAGATCGGAACGCTGCTCTACTACAAAACTGTCTCAGCCGGTAGACTCCCATTTCCCTCTTCTTTGGACTCGAGCAAGCATCTGCTGTGGGCCAGGCACGGGGACAGAGGCACTTTACCTGTGTCACCGCCTCTAAATTAATTCTTGTGGCCCTCCTAGGAATGATGTTGTGGTCCCTCCCTTGCAGGTGAGCACACTGGAGCCCCAGAACGTGGAGTGCCATGTCCAAGGTCACACAGTTGGACCAGAATGCCAGCCAGGGTCTGGCTCCAAGATGGATGACCTTGTCACTCGACCAGCTGACAGCTGGCACCTGGCTGTGTCACAGGGGAGGCTGTGGCTTTTCCAAGAGGCAACAGCAGGAGAGTAAAGGGTTTCTATTGTCATTGGAAGCCAGGTCAAGTTCATAGCTTCCCTTCTTAGATGCCTGAATGGAGCACTCTCCTAGGAAGGTCTCGCTCTATGTAAGATTTCAGGAAGGGACACGGTTCCTCCAGAGTCCCTTTCCAAAGAGTGAAGGAAAGGCCTGTCTATACCCCTCCATCCTTCCTTACTCAACGGCCTCTCCCACCGGCAGCAAAACACCTTTCCTGGGGCTTGAGACACCGGGATGGCTCCGGAGACTTCACTTTCCTCCAACAGTACTGTTGGAATTGGACAAGCCTGGATTTGAATTCCGGTTCTGTACCCACTTATCATTAATCTTGGGCAAGTCCCGACCTCTGCACACCCCAGTCTCCTCATCAGTAGAGGGGCTGGTTGCCAGGATTGAAGGAGCCGATGAACACAAAAGCCCACGGCCAGGGTCTGCATTCAGTAGGTGCTCATTAATGTCCCCTCTCCCCTCGTCTGCTCATTGCCTAAATGCCACCATCGTGGAGCTGAACGACTCACACCAGTGCTACCCCGCTCTTTCCTTGTGGGCTTTGCCAACAGCCCGGCTCAGACTCGTGAGGCCCTGCCACCCCTCCCCCCGGTCACTGCCACACCCACCAGCGGCCACCAGAGCCCTCCCCGCAGTCCCCTGTGACCGGTGGGCATTGACTGGGAGTCACCCAGCCCTGCCTCTCACCCTGGTGGGTGCTGCTTCTGCCTCTTTCGGATCCCGAGCCTCAGACTCTCCTCTCTGTGGTGGAGTGTTGGACTCGATGAGCTTAATGGCCCAGGGCAATGAAGATGTGTCCTGACGTTCCAGGGTCCCTTCCGCCCCCATGTTTGAGCCACAAGCGGAACCTTGGGAAACCAGGAGCGCCTCCCCAGGACCCCTCAGAGAGGGGCAGGCACTGGGGTTCCGTCCCAAGGCTTGAAAACTCAGGATTCTCTCGGGGGTGGCACATCGGAAAAAAATCGAGTGCAATTTCCCATTGGATGACCTCTTTAAAAAATAAAAATCGTCACACAACATTTAAGGTTTAAACAAGTTCTAAATACCAGCCCTCCCTTTCTCTCTCTTCTTTACCTGCGGGCTCCTCTGTGTTCTTTTTGGCTCAACTGTTGAATCTCTTTTTTTAAATAAATAAAAAAAATTTATTTCTTATAGACAGCTTTTTGAATCTTAACTTATCATGAGAACCTCTTCCCCCGACACTCAAGGTCTTGGTCAGCTTGATGCTAAAAGTTCCTCTTGGACTTGCCCTTTCTCTGCCCCAGCCTCAAGCAGGCTGGGTGGCCTGGCCACACGGGGCAAAGCCCACCTGTGCCCAGAGACTTCGTCCGGGTCCCCACGAAGGCTGGCAGGAGCAAGGCAGCATTGAGGCTGTAAGGTACCTTGAGGAGGTAGAAGGACCACATGGGTTGGGGAAGAGGGCCTGGCAGCAGGAGCAGGGAGGCCCGTGAGGAGAGGGGTGAGCACTTCCTCCTCGCTAGAGGCGGTCCTGGGTCAGCATTGCCAGAGGCACCCGAGGAAGGCCTCGCAACGTGAGCCCGGAGCTCAGGCCACCAAACACTGCCTTGAAACAACATTAGCCAGGGGCGCTGGAGCCTCAAACTGGCCGGGCCACCAGGCTTCCCAAGCTAGGTATCCTGGGCCACCGGCCTACAGGACATGCCCTGCTGCCCCGTGTGTCCCCCTCACTAGACAATGGGCATGACAAGGTCAAGGCTTGGAGGGCACGTCCTTGTGCACCCAACCTTGTCCAGGGTGGCCTATCCAGCGGCAGAAGCCTCCCGTCTCCAGGTAACCCACCCCTCCGAGGAAAAAAGTGAATATGCTTATGATGACCCCTATGTTTGCCTGTGGGTTCCCCAGGAAGCTTCTGACGGAGCGAGGCCCCCAGCCTAGACAGCCAGGGCTGACCTCCTGCATAGCAGCTGAGCGTACCCACAGCTGCCTCTGGTCTTTGGGTCCCCGGTGGGTCTGCTGCCCGCATGACCTCCTAGCGTGAGTTGGCCTGAGCCAGTCCCTTGAGCCTTGACCAATGGGGAGGTTCTGGGCTGCAAAGCCGAGGACCTTGGTCAACATCACACGCAGGTCCAGCCCTCAAGGGTCCTCTCTTCCCAGTCTCCGGGCCACTTGCCCACTGAGACTACCTTTCTTATTCAAATAGTAGCAGATTTAAATAAATGTTTGCTAAGCCCTTTGTGCCCAGACAACCTCATGAATTCCCACACTGATATCATGTTATCAATCCTTCCACTCAGGGGAATCAGACTTCTTTACTGCAGTGGAAGGATGGATAACTCAGATGAATCAGACTTCTAGAAGTTTCCAGACTATCACAAAGGGTGCAACTGTAAAAGAAGGCGGATGGTTCTCACGTGTGTATATGTGTGTGTGTGTGTGTGTACATACACACCTGTGTGTGGCCCCTGGGACCCCAGGTGAAGTATCTAATTCAAACCAGATTACAAATATGACCCTGAACCGGGAAAGCCCAGCCCAGGGGGGCCAGGCGTCTTCTCTCAAATGAAGGGAGCATGAAGAGAGAAGGACTCATCCTGGGTCTGGCTTAGAAGTTCTCCACCCCAAAAGCAACACTGTTTCCTCTCATCTTTAAAAATCCACCCCTGGCTGGTACAGCGTTAGAGAAAGTGACTCCATCTCGAGGAGGTCGTGAGTCTGAGCCCCACGTTGGGCTGGAAGATTTCTTTTTTTTTTTTCAGGCCGGAAGATTTCTTTGTAAAAAACTCATTTTTAGTACTTATGATCGTAAAACTTGATTGTTATAGAAAATTTGGAAAATACAGAGAACTATGAGGAGAAAATAATAATGACCATAGTAACTTTTAGTGAGCCTTCCGGGCTGGACGGGTGCACGTCCCTGGGAGCGGGGCTGGGGGATGGGGGGGTGAGGTGGGGGGCTTCAGGCAGGCAGGCAGCCCCAGAGACCCCTCTGAAACAGTTTACATTCTATGCTTTTCCTTCCAAGGTCATCTTCTCCCCCCACTCCCACCACCTTGAACAAAATTGGGTCCAAATAGCATTCATTGGCCTTCTGCTTTCTGTGTTTAAAGCCTGTATGTAAACATTTTCCCTGGTCGTGAGGCATTCTTTGAAGACATCGTTTCAGTTACTGTGTAGGATTCCAGCCTATGGAAACCTTTCCCATCATGTATTTAACCATCCTGCCTGTTGGACTTTGGGGACAGGCCGCGGAAATATGGTGGGCTCTGCCCCCCGCAAGAGAGCCCTTCCGGGGGAGCTGGAGAGCCCACCTTATGGCCCAGGTTGGGGCTCCCAGGACGACCGCAATCTCTCAGAGATAATCCTCCTCATTAAAACTGCCAGGCTGCCTAGTGGTTGTGAGGTGTCCTTCTGGGGAGGTGAGAAAATTCTGGAAGGACAATAATGGTGCTAGTAGTGCAACACGGCGGGAGTCCTAAATGTTGCTGAATTGTAACTTTAAGATGGTAAATGTTGTTATGTGTATTTTACAAAAAAATTATTTTTTAATTTAATTTAATTTAATTTAATTTAATTTAATTTAATGTCCAACTGGAACGGTCACTGTGACCCCAGGTTTGCTCCACAAGCCCCTGGGTGGCCTCATTCTCAATAGTGGCAGAACAGAAGGGAGGCTTAGAGCCTCACAGAGAGGTCTCAGATACTGTCTTTCGGGTCAAGGATCAGCTCATTGGAAGCCCTGCCTTCCCGCAATGGCAATGTCCCCTGGGCAGAAAGCCCGCCGCCACTGGGTCTCTGCCTGCCCGACGTGCCCCCGCCACTGGACATAGCCCCAGTGGGCAGCCAGGGTTTTCTGCTGCCGCCGGCTCTCTTGCCAGGTCAGCGGGGGTGTGTGGCATCTGATAAGGCGTGATATTTACTGCTGTGGCCGCGGAGGGACTTTTGTGCACAGCCGGGCCCAGGTGCCCCTCTTCATAAAGCTTTCCCCCATGCTTGTGGCTGCAGCCGAAGCCCTCTGTCCTTGCATCTCTGTCCTTGTCTCTTCCTGCCCTGGGTTGCACCAATCTCCGTGCGGAGCTTACGTCCCCTGCTAGATGGCGGGACTTCTAGAGCCGAAGCATCACATCATTCACGGGGCCGCCCCCCGCCCCCACAGCCACACAAGACTCATTTCTTCAGCATATGGTGAGGGGACACTTAGCAAGGGGCCGACGCCACGGCAGGGTGGACCCTGTCCTCCCCACAAAGAGGCTTCTGTCCAGTGACACGTACAGAGGCCTTCAGTGCAAGAGTGTTAGTCCGTGGCCAGGAGGGACCAAGCGATCACTGCTAAGGAGACGGGTCCTTTGTGCAGGTTGGGTGAAAATGGGGTCCATCCACGTCCCTATTTTCAGAGAACAGATGGTGCTCTCTGCAGCACGCGCAGCCCGTCTGCTGCATTCCCCACTTTGCAGCAGCCCCCTTCTGGAACTTAGAAGAAGAGGCTGTGGTCTAAGATTTCATGTGGAAGTTGGTTATTTGGAGCATAAGGTGTCTGTTTCTAGAAACACTCCTGGGAAAGGTGACCAGTTGCCCAAAATCACCCACAAACTAAGTCAGCTCACGTGTTTGAAATGCTACGCACCAGTCAGTAAAAAAAAATATGAGAATCTAATGGCCCTAGAACCCTGATGAGATCCTGGTTGTCCTAACCTCACTCGCCCAGGGGTGCAGGCAAGTCCAGAGAAAGTGCATCTAAGACCTTAAGTAGCCCTCGCTCCAGCAGCTCACACAGGACCAGCCCCCTAAGAGCGACCCCTCATCCTGCGTCTCTCTCTGGCGGACCCTTGCTGTGGGTGCTGAGCCACAAGCGTACGGCCTAGGGGAGCCCTTGAGTAGCCTTGCCTTGGTACCACCATCTTGAATCTCGAGGGCCTTTAGCCCAGTGGGCCCACTCTCACCCAGGAGCCTTGAGGGGAGCTGGGCGAGGCGGACAGGACTGTGAAGCCCCTTTACGGCTCACCCCAGCAAACTCCAGTCAGAACTGAGGGGCGGCCCACACTCACTGACCGGGGTGGATACAGTTGGGTGTCACTGGAGGCAAACGATGCCTTTGTGCCCGTTCATTCCTGCTGAGGCCATCACAAGAACGTTCCAGAATTCAAGATTGGGGAACCAGAGAGCAACCTTCCCTACCCTTAACTTGTTCCTTCAGCCTGTACATCTTTACTGGGCATCAACTGCGTGTTTGTTCTTCAGCTGTAGGCCTAAAGGAACATATTTGTGGGAGGTTATCTCAGAACAGAAAAGCCTGGATTTGCATCCTGCTGTCAGATGAGAAACAGAGGATTTCGTTGAACTTTTGGGTTTCCTTATCTCCCGCAGGGTTGTTGCCTTGCTGGGCTGTGGCCAGAGTAAAAGACGACCAAGCCCACAGAAGCCTTTTTGTGAACCAGAAGCACCAGGTAAATGTCGAATAACTAAGTAGACAGGGAGAGGGCGGCCAAATGGTTTTGGGGTGCGGGTTCTTCCGGGGTCTTGTTGTTGTTTGCTTGATGACAAAAGTTAATAGTCGAGCAAAGGCTTGGACCCATGGCCACTTGCGAATGGTGCCCCTCCCCGTCTAAACAAGGTGAACTCAAAAAGAAGGCCCTAAATAAATAAATAAATAAATAAATAAATAAATAAATAAGTTTAAGACAAGCTTCAAAATCAGACATATAAAAAGTAGAGAGAAAATCCCCCCTCGCCTTCTGCACGGGTGTACCCATAATGGCATCCAGAGATGCTATCCCAGTGGCAGTCATTTCTTTCCTAGAGACCCCAGAAAATTCTTTTTTTTTTTTTTTTTGTAAGATTTTATTTATTTATTTGACAGGGAGATAGAGAGAGAGCACAAGTAGGCAGAACAGCAGACAGAGGGAAAGGGAGAAGCGGGCTCCCTGCTGAGCAGGGAATTCGATGCGGAACTCAATCCAGGACCCCAGGATCATGACCTGAGACGAAGGCAAACGCTTAGCCTAGCCGACTGAGCCACCCAGGTGCCCTGACCCCGGACAATTTTTAAACATTCCAATGTGCGGACCTAGAGCGCAGGCCCGTTCCCCATCCTTTGGGTGGATTCCCAGGGGGCAGGAAGGCCCTGAATTGTGGAAGGGAGCACGTGACATCACGCATCCTATTCACACAGGCCCGCGCTCTAGATCTTTGCTTCTCCGACATCTGTGTGCCCGCAGCTCACCCGGGTCTTGTTAAAACACGGGTTCTGGGTCACTAAGTCCGGGGAGGGGCCTGGGAGTCTGTGTTTCCACTGAGCCCCCAGGGCTGCTGCGGGTCAGGCCCCCCTCTGAAAGGCAGGGCTGGCTGGGGACAGTGCTCCTTTCCCTCGGCGGCACGTCAGGATCTCCTCTGGGCTCTGTGGGTCAGGCTTGGGCACCACTCCCCTCCGAGTTTTCTGCTTTACTTGTCAAAGGTGGGGATCTGGGCTTTGGCGTATTTTGAAATTTCCCCAGATCATCCCAATGTTCCGCTGAAGACATTTCATTTTAGGCCGGCAGACTTACCAAGCAAACACAATCTTTCTAGTCTGTTTTTGATTAAAATAGAACATGTGTTGTTAATGATAATGTATTGTTTCAATATCGATTCATCAATCGTAACAAGCATACCACATTTAATGCAAGATGTTAATAATAGGGAAAACATGGGTGGGCAGAGGGCAAGTGTATGAGAACTGTATTTTGTGCTCAAGTTTTCTGTAAACCTAAAACTGATCTGAAAAACAAAGCCTATTATTATTTTTTTTAAATTAACAACTGGCATTACGCAAACACTGACCCATCAGATGGAAGCAGAGTCCGTGGGGGAGGGGCGGCAGCTCTCCGCCGGGGAATCTTAGAGGGAGGGTGGGGGGAAGGGAGGGCCCCAAGCGAGGGGCTGAGCGGTCCAAAGGCTCAGGACTGCAGAGTTACTTCAACATGCAAACAACTGGCATGGTCTTAGCACCCAAATACCAACTCTGGCTAATGCTAATATTACCAGTTGTTGTATATAAATTAAAGGCAGAAATGAAGGACGCCAAGAAATGACAGACTTGTATGATAGATATTGTTATCCTCATTTTATACACGAGGAAGCAGAGGCGCACAGAATTTGTGACTCGTCCAAGGTCACAGGGCTATTCAACGGCAAGCCTAAGAGCTGAACCCAACCGAGCTTGTCTGCCTCAAAACCTAAGCTCTTCTCCGGCTAAGGCTGCCGGCGTTTAGCGAGCCTGATCTAAGCTGACCGATTTACTTGTCCGTGGAGGTGGGTCATGAAGTTAGCATTTGCGAAGTGCCAAAAAGTACAGCTCCGTTCGTGCACAGGAGGCTTGTGGTCCCACCTGGTTCCGCCACTCACTTCACCAAGCGGAACCCTTCCCTCCTTCTGCTTCACTTTAGACCTGGAGGAAGTCAGCACTGCAAAAACCTTAGGGGCCCTTGGTCAGTGGTCCCTCCCTCCCGTTTTATAGACCGGAAAAATGAGGCTAGGAGCAGGGAGGCAACCTGGCCAGCTCCTGGTGCAGGTCAGAGCACTGTAATTCTCCCAAGTGCACAGGTGCAATTAAGCCATAAGGAGACATCTCCCCCCGCAGTCAGTGAGCCACAAGGCCTCTCTGTGAGCTGTGTGCAGTGATGTAAGTGGGAGTTGTCTATGTGTGACTTCACCAATGGGGGACAGGGATGCCTACACTTTCCCTGTGCTTTAAATCTGCAACTCAGCATCCTTCCAGATCCCTCATCCGGCCAGCGTGCGCGCCACGAAAGTAATGCTTAGAGGAGAGTCCATTTAGGGTAATAAGGGGTTTGGCTTTATAAGCAGGAAGAATCGCCTTTGTCCGGCAGCATGAAAAAGTGGTTTTAAAAAGTTAAAATTATGTCATGGGGTGGCTCTCAGACTCCAGCAATGTCTCACACTTCCGCAGAGAGTTACAGTGGCGCTTTCTTCCAAAGGGAGGTGAGAGCCGAGGCTGCCCAGTCTGTGGTTCAGGGAGCCGTTCCCACTTGCTTCTAAAGCACTGAGTCAACAGACTTTCCAAGGAATATCCTGTCCTCAGTCAGAGTCCCGTCCTGAGAACACAGGTCTTGGGGGAGCCGGGCTGAAAGGGGGTCATGGGCTGAGTAGGTTCAGATGCAAATGCCGTTGGGTATGTTGCAATTTGTACATCTGAAAGCAACATTTATAGCTTTCACCTCCAGCTTCAGGGTCTGATATGGTAACCACCTTCAGGCACAGCTGTTTAAAAGTTTAAACTAATCAAAATGAAATACAATTATAAATTTGATTTCTCAGTCTCTCCAGCCTCATTTCAAGAGCCACATGTGGCTCGCGGCTGCCATATTGGACAGCAGAGACACCCAACATTTCTATCACGGGACAATCAATTGGTGCAAGTGTAGAAAGTGAGCACCACTGGTAGGAAGGGGTGCAAAGAGCGCATCATATAGACCCAGGAAACCAAGTAGAAAGGCCCAAACCACATGAGCACGTGGGAGAGTCTGTAAGTCTAGAGGTGTGCAGAAAATCTAGAGTTGGGGACGGCGAGGCCATCCTACGAGAAGAAATTCTCCAGCCCAGTCGAGGTGCCAGAATGGGTCTGCCCAGAACACAGTTTTATAGCTCTCTTCTCTCTTTATCACACAGCATATTTCTCCAAATCATTACAAAACATTCTTAAACACACCTGTAAAGACAGAGTACTCTTTAATCCTATGGCTGCAGCATAATTTTATCTTCCACTTATGTTGGATATTTGAAATGTTTCCAATTTTTGTTTTATAAATATAATAAATTTGTTATTATATTTTCGTGAATACCTTTGTGACTAAAACATCACCTGCTTTTCAGTCTATCTGTGGATGGGCATCTCATGACCTCATGAGCCATGACCTCATGACCATCTCATGGTCATCTCATGACCCTGAGATGAGACCCTACAAGTGGGTCTGTTGGATTAAAGGGTACAACATGTTTAAGGTTTCCCCTACTTACTGTGAGATTGCGTTCGATAAGTGAAGTACTGATTTATACTGTCCTTGCTGTACGAGAAAGTGACTGTCACATCCAAAGCCCCAACAGGCTCATTTGTGAAGGTCTCAGGCAGCCCAGGGCTCCTCCCTACCCGAGTCTTGCTTTCACCTTCCACGTGCTGCTGTTGATTGAAAGCCCAGTTATGGCTTTCAACTCAGGCCACTTGAACTTGAAAGCTCAGGCCACTGGCTCAGACTCAACTGAAAGGTCATTGGCAATGGGCCTCTCAGAATCCCAGAGATGGGCGTATGGCCTGGGCCCGAGGTTCAGGCAGGTGCATTTTGGAGAGAGATAATGAAAGAGGACGTGAGTGCCCATGAGGCCACGAGAAGATCCGGGAGATGAGGCGAGGGTCACCTAGAGGGAGGGGACAATAAGACTTCTCAGCCAAACTGGGACGTGTTGACAGTGAAGGGAACACGATCCCTCATTACACGGCATCACCGAGGGCTGATCGTCCCGGGCAAACCAGGATTTACACCCATCTTACAACGTCATCTGGGACCACATGTCTACCCTAAAGTCAGCACCAAGAGTCTGTATGGAATGGGACCCCGGACATCAGAAACGAGGGCCTAACTAGGGAGTGTGGGTGATTGGTTTCTAAATGGATGCCGCGGAGGGAAAACACGGCCTCATCGTCCAGCAAATGTGCAATTTCCTGGGGTAAGAGGACAGCACGCACACCTCAATGCTAATAACTCACCTGGTCAAGGAAGCAGAGACCAGACAAGACCAGATACGGCCCAAAGACCCAGGAGACGGCAGACATAAACAGATCTGTGGGAATGCAGTTACTGGGATTCCACCAATTGGAGATGAGGCAAATCTCAACCAGCAAAGATCTAAGGGGAAGGCATTCCAGGAGAGGGAACTGGCTGGGGTAGATTGGGAAGCGGATATGAGAGTTCTCAACTGTTTGTTGTTGAGCCTCTCCCCAACATCAAGGTCCGCGCCATGCACCTTATAATCTATGGAACAATCCAGTTGTTCCATGGAACAACCATGCGAATTCCTACATCCAGCAGTCCTACAAAGTAACAGTCAGATGCCCACACTCACAGAGATGGGAAGGACTTTCCCGCAAGAGCCCGGACCAGCTGTAATCAGAGCTAATGTTTCTGCTCAGTGGGAGCCATGGCTTCAGGCTGGCGGACAGGATAGTCGAGTGCCTGCCCCAGGACATGCAGTAGGGACCTGCCAGGTCCACAGGTAATTTGAAAATGATAATAAAGCTGACCAGAAGCTGCCTTGCATGTCCTTGTCGCCTGTCCCATCATTCCCAATGGCAGAGATGAAATACTTCTCCTTGAAAAAGCCCCTTTGTTCTAAACAATCGCTGGGGTTATAATTGCGTTTTAATAATATGTCTGTGAAACATCACGTGTTCATTGTTCCCCTGGTTCATAAACGTCCTAGTCTGTACCTCGGTTAATTCAGAAAACTCTCAGTTCTATGGTTGGCCACTGATTCACACAGACCTGGCTACATGTGTTTGCCCTGTGTGTCATGGTTTGCCATCCTTCAGGAGGCTAACCAGCTGGTCCTCGACAATCGCCCAGGACGGTTCTGCTTTTGACACTGAACGTCCCTGCCTTCGAGCGCAGCCCGGGGACAATCCATGTCTCCACCTCCCATAACAGATATGGAATAAAAAACGTCACTAGGTTGTGAATGCAAAGGAACAGAGCTTGAATTATTCTGTCCTTCCGTATATAGTTTCGGTATAGAAAGTGTGAGCGGTGGGTAAAGAGGTGATATTTGTATTTGGCGGGTGCAGATTCCCGTTCATACACAAAACGTTTAATTTAATTTGGATGATATCTGTAGAACTGAGGTTTCTTCTCTCCTTTTTTTAAAGATTTTATTTATTTGACAGAGAGAGAGAGATCACAAGCAGGCAGAGAGGCGGGCAGAGGGAGAGGGGGAAGCAGGCTCCCCACTGAGCACAGAGCCCGACGTGGGGCTCGATCCCAGGACCCGGAGATCACAACCCGAGCCAAAGGCAGAGGCTCAACCCACTGAGCCTCCCAGGCGCCCCGAGGTTTCTTCTTTTAAAACAATTTTCTGGTTGGACAAATCAAGAAAGTGATGGTTGCTGCTGGTTTTTGCAGAAGTTACTAACAGGAAACAATTTAGTTGTATCAAGGAGGAGGAGTTTAAAAAGTTTTCCGTTGCAGGGGTCACATTCAGTAGGTTGGTGCTGTGTGTGAATAATCTCATTTAATCTCCATGGCAACCCCAAGAGGTGGCTTCTATTATTTCCCCCATTTAGAGACGAGAAGACTGAGATTCGGGAAAATGAACTGACTTCGCCAGGGAGCTAGGATTCAGACACATAAACTCTATTGCCAGAACTCACTCTCTGACTCCTGTCCTAGGAAATATTTAACCCCACAAATATTTAACTCTTCCAGAGACGGCTACTCACCGGGGGTACGCAGGCCCAGCTCTGAGTTTTCGTTTTAAAGATTTATTTTAGAGAGAGAAAGAGGACGAGAGAGGGAGGTGGAGACAGGGAGAGAGAGCAGGCATGCGTCAGTGGGGGGAAGGGTGGAGGGGGAGAGAAAAAGAGAATCTTCAAGCAGACTCCCTGCTGAGCCTGGAGCCCAACACACGGCTCGATCTCATGACCCTGAGACCATGACCCGAGCCGAAACCGGGAACCAGATGCTTAACCCACTGAACCACCCAGGTGCCCCGCTCAGAATTTTTGGTAAGAATATTATAGCTGCGGGCGCCTGGGTGGCTTAGTTGGTTAAGCGACTGCCTTCCGCTCAGGTCCTGATCCCGGGGTCCCGGAATCGAGTCCCACATCGGGCTCCCAGCTCCATGGGGAGTCTGCTTCTCCCTCTGACCTTCTCCTCTCTCATGCTCTCTTTCTCACCCTCTCTCTCTCTCTCAAATAAATAAAATCTTAAAAAAAAAAAAAGAATATTATAGCTGCTTCTTCCAGTTTGAAAGGCTGTGTAATAAATTAGTCCAAACTTTGGTGGGGGTGAAGCTACCATCTATTACACGTGCAGATTTGGTGGGTCACAGACAGTGGGGCTGCGTTTGTCTCTGCTCGGTGACGTCTGGGTCCTCGGCGGGGAAGATCTGGTGGCCCAGTGACTCCCTGGCTTGGGGCGGGACTGTAGGTGGCGGCGCTGCCTCTCCAGCTCCCTGGGAGCAAACACCTGGCCTTGGGTTCCCTGAGGGTAGTGGCCTTAGGGCAGCCTCTTATCTTCCAAGGTAACCCAGGGCTCCAAAGGCCCGCGTCCCAGCTCGCAAGGTGGAGGTTGCCTTGCCTTTGCCACATTCTGGAAGTTTAAACAAGCCGCAAGGCAGCCCACATTGCACTTCACGTCTTAAAGGTGGAAGGAGGGGAGGCTGACCTATCGGAGCAGCTGCCTTTGTAAAATCCCATCTGGGCCGCTTCTCTCTTTTCTCCTCCAGCTGGTTCTCACTCTTCCAGGCTCAGCTCCCCGCTGGGCTCTTCCTGGGACTTCTGGCCTCCTTCAGACCTAGGTCCTTCAGATGGCCCCAACCCAGACGACACTTTCGGGTGCGCCCCAGGAGAGGCAGGAGATGAGAGAAGATGTCTAGTGCCAGTGGGTGAATAGAAATCAGTTTAAGCCAACCAGGGAGGTCCCGCCCTCCTCCCTAGAGATTGGGAAGGCAAGAGGATAGGACCCTTTCCACTTAGGAGACAGGAGGGGAAGTATGCTGGGTAAAGAGAGATAGAGGAAGAGATGCCTCTCCCTCTTTCCACGAGCCTTTGCTTTTATAAACTGTGTCTGATGCCTAGAACCAAGCCAACCGTAAGGGAGCTGGGCCCTCACCCTAGATGAGGAAATGAGAAATATGAACAGGATCCGGGGCTTTGGTGTTGTTAATGAGTTTTTGAATGAATGAAGCTGGAGCCTCCCTTCCTTGACACTTCTTGGTCTGTGAGTTGATTCCGTTTCCCTTTTGCTCAAGCCAGTAGGAAACGTAAGGCTGTGCTTACTGGAACTCTTCGAAGTGTCCTTCAACGTCGCAGGAAGAAGATATTGACAAGCCTCTGGGAGGGGAGCTGTGCTTGTCATTAGCAGCTTGATCTCAAGCCCATCCCCCTGCCCCCCAGAGCTGGGCTGTTTTCCGGGGGGACGGGGATGGGGGCTGAGCCCTGAAAATCACTTGCAAGCTCTCTTGCCAGCAGGGTCCCATCGGGAGGTCCCAGGAAGAGAGTGGAGGAGGAGAGAGGGGGGGTCCTTCTCCTCCTCTCTCGGCTTCGAGCAGCGTTCCCAGCATTGGCTGCTTCCCCTCAGTGGTTCCAGCCCCTCTGGTCAGTGCCTCTCTGTGGTTCCAGTTCCCACTCGACAGCCCCCGGTGGCCACAGCTCTGCTGGGGGCCTTCCTCCCTTTTACGCCCAGCCTATGCGCCGTAGCAGCTTTTGGCAGCTGTTCGATATTCTGTTACCTCCGTAACCAGTTCCCATGTTCAGTTCACCCCACTGAACTGCAGGCTGGGGCCCTGAGTGATGCAGGGCATGGGATGCCAAAGGGGTGTGTGTAATACCTGCAGAGGGCGGCGAACCCCTCCCCCCCGCCCTTCGAGATCACTGGGTTCTGTCGTCAGCCACGATTTGGTTGGGCTGACGGGAAACGCAGACTGAGATCTGTGGCCCCCGGGGGTCA
>CM053610.1:111409138-111432123 GCA_028646535.1 Procyon lotor
AGTGGGCCGGAAGATCAGGCCTTTGGCCAGGATGCCCAAGCACCCAGCCCAGAGAGGGAGCCCCAGGATCCTCGGTCGCCCAGCACACCACTGCATGTAGGAGACGCTCCAGGATAAACACGGATCGAACGAATGAATGAATGAATATTCAGGAAGAATATTCAGCATCTCTTCGCCCTCTGATTTTGGACGGCACGTAGGGGGAAATTCCCATGAGCTAACCAGGCGCATAACCACAAGTCACAGATCTCTCTAGCAGCCCCTCGCTCCAACCTAACAGTGTTAGTGGCTGTCGTGTGCCAGGTACTGCGCTGGCAACTGGATGTGTGAAGGTGAGGAAACCGTGGTCCTGACTTCAGCGGGAGGAGGAAGAGACAGGGTCCAAGACCCAAGGTGCCCACCCTGCGTGAGGCGCACTGGGGTGGCAGGTGGGCAGGCTCCTCAGAACGAAGCGGTTTAGGGGGGCCGGTGCACAGCCTGGTGCAGGAGAGGAGATTGGGAAAGGGAGCGGGACAGACCTCGGAGGGTCCTGGGCGCCAGGCTGAGGCGTCCAGACTTTACCCTCTGGGCCCAAGGCCACCAGGAAAGAGCTGTAGATAAACGAGTAAAGCGTTCAGATCTGACAACCTTCGTACCGCTGTCGGGTTGAGGAAGGTGTGTGAACGCTGGCTCAGCGCACACGTCCTGGGACTCTGTCCTCAGGCCGCTCGGAAGGCAGGCCGAGGGAAGCAAAGCCTTCTAGAAGCCTGCTAGAATCAATTTGCCAGTCAAATGAACTCCTGCTCTTAATGTCTGGACAGAGGCCACCTTTTCTGTGCAATGTACCGTGTGGCCACCGAGCTGCCACAGGGCGCCCTTGGGCTCCAGCAGGTCCGGGCCGTGTTCCAGCAACTTCCCAGGGAGCCACACCAGGGCGGGGGCAAGGTGGGGCCGTGAGACACCACTTTATAAAACAGACATCCTGGGACTTCCACTTCCACAGGGCTGTTCTTTGGCTTCTGACTGACATCTTTGGAGGTGCTCCCCTTCTGTGATGATGCCCGTGTTGCTCAGAGCAAGGAGGGCCTCCCGGAAGCTCTCTGTGCCTGGGGCACATCATTTGGATATTGGCAAAGATGGCACACTTTCCACCTTGGAGGGTGGATTGGATTTTTGGCAACACCTCAAGCGATTCAAGGGCAAGGCTAGTGAGTGGTGAGTGAGCTTTAGAACACACGGTCAAACATCCACAGGTGACTAGGGAGGCCCCTGACTGCTTCCCAGGCGTCCTGGGTTAGGGCACCCTTGCAGGACGGGCCTTAACCTCCCCCGAGTCCTCATGTACCTGGAGGTCACGAGCCTCACTCCAGAGTCGACTCTTGTGTTTCTGAGAAGATACTTGGTGCCGTAGCAGATGATCTTGGACTTGTGCACAGAACACAAACCCACAAACTCCATTCCAGGAGGCTCTCAACGGCTATTATTCCAGTAGCAACTGCGGGGATACATAAATGTTTGCCGAGTGTTGTCTTTTATGTTATTTAATTATTTCCAGTAAAGGTGACTCCTTAAACTTGTCTTGTCTTTGGTCTTCATAAGCCCTTTTGTAATAAGTTAATGAAAAAAAAAATACCCCCTTCTTCAGACATACCCTCATTTTTTGGTTCAAAAACCATATATAGTAGATTTATATATGAGCCTCAACATGAAAGATTCTTAGAACATCAGAGTGCAAGAGCTTGCCTGTTTACAGGTGCCAATCCAGCCAGAGAGTGTTTCAGATGAGAAGCTGAAGACCCAGCAAGGGGAAGGGAAGTCCCAGGCCCCAGAAGGCCCTCAGTGGTGGGGGGTAGCTAAAAAAACAGGAGTCGGTCCTGGAGCTTAGGTGGGATGACTAAGGATACAGATCTTACTGGCACATCCAATATGATATTTTATATATATTTTTTGCTGCCGTTATGGCTTCTGCTCCAAACACAAAAACCTCACCTTCACGTTAGTGTAACTTTTAGGCATTGGCCACCATGTAGTTGACCATGTAGTTGCTTTTCTCCAAGGGAAGAAATACTCTGGGAGACGACAGAGTCTACTCAAAATATGCAGAAAGACATTAACGCCACGCGTGTGAATAAGGCCGGGGTTTAGTCATCATCGATTTATCTTCCCAAATCCAGGTTAGTAGCTGGGTTTAATGACTCACGCCCTGCTAACTCCCAGACCCAAGGCCAAGGGCCTCTCCAAGAGCTTGCCTGCAGCCAGCCGGGCCAGCTCTCCAAAGCATCGCTGCCTCCTTCCCTAGCTTCTGTTTCCCTATCTGGGTCAGAAGGATCATCTGGGCAAGACGGGGCCTCCCCAGAGGAAAGTATGGCATGAGGGCAGGAGTTTCCACGTTTGGCGTGGGCTAGCAGGAGCGGAGGCACATACGGGTGCCCCAGCGGTGAGTGGCAAATATGTACGGGAAAAGGGCAGACCACCCGGCTTCCTCATTTGAGAACCTGCCTCTCATTTCAGTTAATACCTCCAAATCCAAAATATTACCACACAGCTGAGCGGGAACAGGACCCTAGACCCTAGACCCCAGAACATTCCCTTAACGGCCAGAGACACGGAGGCTCAGGGAGGGAGGTGGCCAGGTCACACTCCCAGGGCAGCAAGCTGCTGGCGAGACAGGGGCTGACCATCCGTCCCTCCATATCAGGCCTCTACTAGGACCCCGTGTGCTGAGACATCCGGTCCCCGCTGCCTGGAGGAGGCTGCAGAGCAGGGACAGTGTTTGCCTGGCAATCACTGGCTGATTGACATGCCAAAGAGAGCCAAGAGTATGGAAACTCTTCCCCACTTGGCCGTGGCACTGGACCCATGAGACTTCTGCAATGTGAGGCAAAGTCTGTCATTGGGACAAAATGTTTCTTCACAGAGGGGGAACAAATACCAGGGTGCTCCCCGTGATTCTAAAGCTGTCTCATTCAGTGTCTGGGCCGTCTGGTTCTCTGATGGGTGGTTAATCTCATCCTTGGGTAGGAATTAAGCCTGTCAGGGTGGAGATAACTCCCCTCCTCCCTTCCCTAGTCTAGCAGGGCCTGGTACCCGCCCTTTGGCTGCTCAAGGACTATGTAAAAATAGACTTGAGCAAGGTGTGCCCCAGGCCTAGGGAACAGTGCCGGGGAAGTTTTTCAAAACCTGACTGGATTTTGCAGGTGTAAACATCCTGTGTCATCTAGTCAAACCTCCTCAGAGGCCCAGAGAAGGAAGGTAATTGACCCAAGATCACACAGCACTCCGGCACCTGGGACAGGGTAGAGCACTGAGCTCCTTCAAAGTCCCTTTGCACCAAACACTGTCTGCCTGGACTAGCGTTACACTCTCTTTAAATCCTCACCAGGGACCCTCAGGTGGGTCACCCCCACACTCAAGAGTGGGATGTGACTTGCATTCTGTCTTCAAGGGAAAGAATGGTAAAATGAAAGGAAAAAGAAGTGGCCCACGTTCCTTCTCCCCTCCCCGGGGTCAGCGTCGGGGAGTGGGGGCACACCCCAGAGAGGCACAGTCCTCCACCAGAGGCTGTGTGCTCTTGGGGGTAACCGGCTGCCTAAGGCTTCCACCCAGACTGTTGCTGGGACTCACAGGGCTCTCTCAAAGCGAGGCAATCGCATCCGGCCTTGGAGACATCTAGTCGCCGCGAATGCCGTCCACTATGGTCAAGGGCAGTGGAGGGACTCGGTGGCCCGTGCCCCTCTACCTCCTTCCCCTTCTCCTAAGGCCCTCAGACAAGCCTCTGGCTTAACACCGCACGTGTGTCTTCGCGTGGCCGTCGCTGCCCGCCATCCAGACGGAACACATCTGGATACGTGCACTGGCGCAGCGGCTCAGGAGCGGCAGGGCCGCCGACTTGCCTGGCGACCCCCAGCCCGCACCTGGCCCTGTCTGCGTCTGCGCCCCGCTCTTGGGGTGAAGCCAGAATCATTACAATTCCCCTTCACGGGGACAGGAGGCGCCTGGCAGGAGGGGCCAGAGTCCACCGGGGGTCCACGTGGCCCGCCTGTGCCCGCGATCCCCTTTCTCTGCCCTGGGACACGAGGCATTTAAAGCCAAGTGGAAGAACAGTTCTGCCCAGCGCGGATGCTGAAATGCGGCCTCTGTCGGCCGCAGGTGCCCGCTCCTGCCCCAAGACTGGCGTCGGGGAGAGCCGCGGGCGCCGGAGAGCCCGGGACCTGAGGCGTCGTGCGCGTGCGCGGGCCCGCCGCAGGGCCGGGAAGGGCGCGAGGCCGCCTGGGGGCGGTGGTGCCCCGCGGCGTCATGCGCGTGCGCGTGCAGCCGCCGGGCCCGAGGTGTGCGAGACCGCTGGTGAGGTGGGGTGGGTTGCCCGCGGCGTCGTGCGCTTGCGCAGGTCTGCCGCAGGGCCGGGAGGGGCGCGAGGCCGGGGGCGGGCCGGGTGGCGCTCGGAGCCGCTGACGTCGGAGGGCCCGCGCCCCCCATCCTCCCTCCGGCCGCGGGTTGGCCGCCGCCGGCGCGCTCCGCCCCCTTCCTCGGAGGACGCCCGGACGGAACCGATCGCGGCTGGTTTGAGCTGGTGCGTCTCCATGACGACACGCGCGGTGCTATAAGTAGCGGAGCGGCGGCGCGGCGGCTTTGTCAGTCCCCTCAGCCTCCGTCGCCGCCGCCCCTCTGCCAGAGCTCCGGCGCCACCTCGGGCCGGCGGTCCTCCGCGGGAGGCAGCGAGGCGGCGGGCGGCCGGCTGACGGGGGCGGCGGGGCGGCCGGCGGTCCTGCGCGCTCGGCGGCGGCATCTCCATGGGGTTGGCCCGCGGCGCCCGGGCGCTCTAAGGTGAGAGGGGGCGCGTCCGGGCGGTTGGGAGGCGGGAGGGGGGGACGGCCACGTGTCCCTGCGCGGCCGGCCGGAGGCCCGGGGCTGACACCGCGCCTGGAGCCGCAAGGGACACGTGGTCGTCGCGCCGGCCGCGGGTCCCTGACCCTGGAGAGCCGCTACCTTCCGGGCCCTCAGTCCCCCCGTGGAGCGGGACTTCGGACGCCCTGACCCTACGCGCGCGCGGCGGCCACCCTTGCCGCGGCCCGTCCTGCCCCGGATCGCCCCGGCTTAGGGCAGCTGGGGCTGCAGGGGACTGCCCTCACCTCTTCCGAACCACGTCAGTGGGGACTCTGAGCCGGAAGCTGTTGCGAAGGCCCGTGGTGCTTTCAACCGCTATTCATTTTTAAAGCCCATGTGGCCAGCCCGGCAGCAGGTGCAGGAGAGGTATGAGCGGGCCCGTGCAAGTCGCGGGCTCCCATCGCTCAGCTCACTTTTATTAGGATGAGTCCTGCAGTGGTGTTTCTCTTAGTTTTCGTGTGCAGAGGAAATGACCCGATATAGAAATTCCCCGGAATTGCTAGAGCCAAAATATAAGATGGTCTTGTCGTAACTATGGTAGTACACGCTTCATTAGCCGTGCCCTGGAATTGGCTCTGTGAGGAATCTTGCAGTGACCCCGAGATTTAAAAAGGCCTGGAATATTGAGATCCCAGTTCAGGCGAACAGACTTAACATGTAGGAGGCAGCCCTTAAGCTTTTCCAGAAAAGCTGATTTGTGGTTGTTTTGAGAATCCCAAATAATTGGTAAGTGTGGGGAGCAGAACTTCTTAGAAGTGTCTGGGGAGGACAAAGAATGTGTTGACTTTTTTAAAACTAAAATTGGGCATAATTGAGTTGACTTGTGAAATTTTTTTCAGTTTGCTTAAATTGGTTTCTCTCTCTTGGGTAATAAGTTGGCAGGAAAGAACTTCATAGCAGACGAGTGCTATCTTGTGCTCATTGGCCCATCATTTTAAGTAACTTAGCTATACAGAATACTAAAGGGTGAAATTACTCTATTGCAAGTTGTTAAAGCTTTAAAAGATACTTAATGGTAACATATTTCAAAGTAATAACTTCCTAAGTTGAAGCTTGAACATTGCTTTAAAGCTTTTTTAACAAGATCCTAAGTAGTCCAATCTGTCACTGTGTGAACCTGTGTTAAGTGTTGATTATATAGACAAAATGGGTTTGCTGCCCTCTTAGTCTCTTGACTTCCCCTAGAGGTGGTTTCGGCAACGTAGGAGGTTGACAATGCCAGAAAGTCACATTTAGATCAAGTCTTAAAACAAGTTCTCCCAGGGGCGCCTGGCTGGCTCAGTCAGTAGAGCGTGCGACTCTCGATCGTGGGGTTGTGAGTTCGAGCCCCACATTGGGTGTTGAGATTTAAAAAAATAAATAAAATCTTAAAGGGAAAAACCACATGACAACAAAGCCAAGTTTGACCATGCATGGGTTTGGATTTATGGCAGGCTCGTCCCCCTGGGCCTCTCATAGTGTCCCATGCCAGAGCAAACTGTGGCCCCGAACCATTGCCTGGCCTCTGTGCTGTAGGCTGCAGGCACTGAAGCGGGTTGCACAGTGAAAAAGTTCTGCCTAGTAGAAGTTAAATAGGTTAAAATCAATAATTTGTGTCACATTTTGTGAAGACCAAGGACAGTGGCTCTGAATCCAGTTATGAGCTTTATTTTTTGCTTTGAGCTTTATTTTTTGCTTATTCATAATTGTGTTAGCCCTCTTATTTTTATTACTAATAAAGTTAGCCAAAAATTACTTCCATGTGATTATGTTTCATAAGTAAGCAAGGACGAGGGTGCACATAAGGAGAGACGAGAGTTGCAGAATCACTGACTTAATAGGCAACTCTGGTTTAAGAATGCTGATTACTGATCAGATGCAGCTGTGATACATTTTGTTGATAAGATTGCTCACTGTAAAAATATATGTGTGGCATGAAAATAGAATAGCAAAAAATTAGCTCATGACATTCTTAGGAAACTTCAGAGCTCAGTAAGTTTAGCCTTAGACATTTACACAGTGCCTTTTAGTTATTAAAACTTCTGTGTGAGACTTAGTGAAAACAGAAGGTAGATGTTTATAAGGCACCTTTCAATAACTGAAATGCTGTTTTAAGCTTCTAAGGAGTTAACGCTTCCCTGAAATCAAATAAAGTGACCATTATAAACATTTTTCCATTTTGGTGAAATGATTCTGAAACCTGCTTTCTATAGGTTTTTTAGCATGAATATTTGAAGAGCTTATTTTGAGGTATATAGTAATACATGTAGACTTTTAGTGTTGGGGCAGCTGGGTGGCTCAGTCATTAAGCATCTGCCTTCGGCTCAGATCATGATCCCAGGGTCCTGGGATTGAGCTGGCATCAGGCTCCCTGCTTAGCAGGAAGCCAGCTTCTCCCTCTCCCCTGGCTTGTGTTCCCTCTCTCACTGTCTCTCTGTCAAATAAATAAATAAAATCTTAAAAAAAAAAATTAGTGTGTTGCTTTGAGAAAGTCTAGTGTTGAATCTGCAGTGTTCTGGGATAGTGGAGAGGTTTGTGGAATCCTGTGGCTTACACCTGGAAGAAAGGGATTCCCAAGTCCAGTGAGTGAGCGATCTGCAAAGAGTGCTTGTGTAGCCCTGCTTCCCGTGTGCTTACATCAGTCAGTGTCTGATCTTTCCATTTGATGTGTTCCTAAGGTGGACAGCAAATTCTGTTTCCAGAACATTTCCACTGCTGCACCGGGGGCACACGCATCTTCAGTGGGATTTGGAATTCCGGAGAATTGCTTTTGTGAGAAACTGGCAATCATTTCTTTAAATTCCATCTCTTCTTAGTTTTCCATGTAAGTATTCATGGTTGTTGCAGGTTATTGTTAAAAATTACTGAGTATTGGGGCTCCTGGGTGACTCAGTCAGTTAGGCATCTGCCTTAGGCTCAGGTCATCCTGGATCTAACCCCACATCTGGCTCCCTGCTCAGCAGGGAGTCTGCTTCTCCCTTACCCTCTACCCGCCCCCCCCAACATAATGTCTCTCAAGTATTTAAAAAAAAAAAAAAAACTGAGTATACTGTGGCTTCTGAGTAAATTTCTCCACCTTATTTGCAGTTTGTTACGTTTTGGAGGAACGTCAAGAAACCATGAACAACTTTGGTAATGCAGAGTTAGACTGCCATTTCCTCGATGAAGGCTTTACCGCCAAGGATATTCTGGACCAAAAAATTAATGAAGTTTCATCTTCTGTAAGTTTCTTAAGTCCGTGCTAGCAGTGCAGCTTTGAAAATCCTGGGCACATGAGTGAGAAACTTAAGTGGGATCTTAAGAAAATGGAATAGAACATGACTTGTTAGGTAATTCAGAATTTATTAGCTACAGTTCACTCAGTGACCAGGGTAAAGAGAATCAGCTTCATGGAGACTGATGGGAACGAGAGGGGAGGCTGCATGTGGGAAGTGTGATTAGGCCGCTAATGAGTTCCCTGCAACCACTCTTGTTGTAGGATGATAAGGATGCCTTTTATGTCGCTGACCTGGGAGACATTCTAAAGAAACATCTGAGATGGTTAAAAGCTCTTCCTCGGGTCACCCCCTTTTATGCAGTCAAATGCAATGATAGCAGAACTATAGTGAAGACCCTCGCTACCATTGGGACAGGATTTGACTGTGCCAGTAAGGTAAGCAAAAGCAGCAGGACTCAGAAATGATGATCTCAGATGGCCCTGGTGCTCCCCGCAGGGTGGATCAAAGTGGGGTTTCTTGGGTAGTAGATAGCGGTGAAAGTGGGGGGACTGAACTCCCGTGTTTTCCTGTTTCTTTCATTGGTTTCATATATATAACGTACTCTCCTGTTTTTCAGACTGAAATACAATTGGTACAAAGTCTTGGGGTGCCTCCAGAGAGGATTATCTATGCAAATCCTTGCAAACAAGTATCTCAGATCAAGTATGCTGCCAACAATGGAGTCCAGATGATGACTTTCGATAGTGAAGTTGAATTGATGAAGGTTGCCAGGGCACATCCAAATGCAAAGTGAGTTGACTTCTCCATTTGCCAGCAGGGTCACATATGAGATCTGCACGTTGTCAAATTCATGTTTCCAGTTTTGAGATTTCTGTAATTTAGGAAAATACAAAAGTGTGCTGGATCAGAGGCAGAGTAGAAAATTTTAAATCCTCTTGATGAATAAAGCTGTAGGAGACTCTTGGGACACCTGGGTGGCTCAGTCAGTTAAGCGTTTGCATTTGGCTCAGGTCGTGATCCCAGGGTCCTGGGATCGAGCCCCACATCGGTCTCCCTGCTCGGGGTTGGGGTTGGGGGATTCTGTTTCTCTCTTTTTCCCTGTTCTCTCTTGTTGTCTTTCAAGTAAATAAAAATCCTAAAAAAAAAAAAAGTGTGTGAGACTCAAATCACAGGGTATCTGAGCCACAGATCCTTATTATAACCCTGGCTATAAATGGTCTTCAGTTGGGAAATTTGATACAATTTTTCTGCTTCTAGGTTGGTTTTGCGGATTGCCACCGATGATTCCAAAGCAGTCTGTCGCCTCAGTGTTAAATTTGGTGCCACACTCAAAATCAGCAGGCTTCTCTTGGAACGGGCAAGGGAGCTGAACATTGATGTCATCGGTGTCAGGTGAGATCTTGGTGGTGACATAGAGGCGAAGATACTAGATAATGCACGTCTTACAGGTTTTTCTCCCCCTGTAAGTAGTGATTTTCAGAAATAGCATATTCTCCTTTCTTTGCCCTAGCTTCCACGTGGGAAGTGGCTGCACCGATCCTGAGACCTTTGTGCAAGCCATCTCTGACGCCCGCTGTGTCTTTGACATGGGAGTGAGTATATATGTAAACCCAGTTCCAGGGTGCGGGGTGGGGAGCGGGGCTGACAGTAACTAGCCTCGATTGACTTAACTTTCTTGGCTCTAGGCTGAGGTTGGTTTCCACATGTATCTGCTCGATATCGGTGGCGGTTTTCCTGGATCTGAGGATGTAAAGCTTAAATTTGAAGAGGTAATTTATAATAAAAACATAGCTATTTTAGCAAGTTCCGTTTTCATGTATTTCAGAACTTAAGTATTTTAAGTAATAACAAAAGAAATTATACAACCATAAAAATGTCTCGGGGCAATGTTTTCAGTGAGTTCTGTGTTACTTAAAATTGTATTTAATATGCTTTGGTTTTCTTAACCACAATGAGTCAGTTTCTCACCAGATTATGGGAAATAGTTGATTACTTTAGGAAAGAGCATGCAGACTTATTGCCCCAAATGGGGGCAATTTTCTAAAAAGTTTTCTAGATTTTGTACTCTTAATTGTTTCACTCACTTAAAAAGTTAAAAGTGGACATCATATTAAGTGGACTGTTTTGTGGTGGTTGAGTTCATGAAATAGATCCACCTTCTTGTTAAAATTTTGTGGGATGGGCAGAATGGAGTTTTGTCTCGTTGACATGTATTTGATAGATTAAATTATTTAGGCACCTTGATACCTCAGTAAGCAGTAATAAATTCAAAGCATTGTTTGATAGAATCCTACCCATAACATCTTACACAGGATGGGGCCCGTCCAGAGGGGAATCCGGATGAAACCGCAGGGAGATGCTGCTTGGTTGGTTTTTCTCTTGCTGCTGTTGCTCGATAGTAAACCTGCCTGCTGGTGATGTCGCATCTGGTCTGGTTCTCACTGTACCATAAGTTCCCCTTGATGAGGGCCCTCATCTGTCTCTTGCAGATCACCGGTGTCATCAACCCAGCCCTGGACAAGTACTTCCCCGCCGACTCAGGAGTGAGCATAATAGCCGAGCCCGGCAGATACTACGTTGCATCCGCCTTCACGCTCGCGGTTAACATCATTGCCAAAAAACTCGTATTAAAGGA
The DNA here is from genome assembly GCA_028646535.1 of Procyon lotor. Classification (NCBI taxonomy): domain Eukaryota; kingdom Metazoa; phylum Chordata; class Mammalia; order Carnivora; family Procyonidae; genus Procyon; species Procyon lotor. The sequence goes on from CM053610.1 coordinate 111,419,834, forward strand.
ACAGACAGGCTCTGATGGTACGTATAAAGGACGAGTCGTCATCGCACGCATAGCTGTACGTTGGTACAGAAAGTGGTCATTGAGACTCTTGTGTCCTTCCAGATGAAGACGAGTCGAGTGAACAAACCTTCATGTATTACGTGAACGACGGAGTGTATGGATCGTTTAATTGCATCCTCTACGATCATGCCCACGTGAAACCCCTCCTGCAGAAGGTACCCTCTCAACACAGTACATACGGCAGCGAGGATGTGTGGTTGTAATGAGGGCTACTCATTAATGTCTGTCTCTCTCTCTAATAGAGACCCAAACCAGATGAGAAGTACTATTCAACCAGCATATGGGGACCAACGTGTGACGGCCTGGATCGGATTGTCGAGCGCTGCGACTTGCCCGAGATGCATGTGGGCGATTGGATGGTCTTTGAAAACATGGGTGCCTACACTGTCGCTGCTGCTTCAACTTTCAACGGGTTCCAGAGGCCGACCATTTACTACGTGATGTCGGGGCCGACATGGTTAGTGACGGTGACGCAGGTTTCTGGTTTCATAAGAACAGATTTCTTCTGGGGTTTTTGCCAGCTCTTGTCTGGTTGAGTCAGAAGAAATTCTCTTGTTTAGATTAGGTGTAAATACTAACAAGGCTTTTAAAAATAGTTTCTCTGCGTGCGTTAATATATGCTTGAGGAAATTTGGAAAATACAAATGGAAAGAAAATCCTCTGGTGGTAGTGGTCTGTATTTCTTTTCAGATTTTTATAAAGGCGTAACTGTTTGAAAAAAAGAAAGCCTAGAGTATTTCTGTGGGACTAGAAAATTGTCACGAATGCACGTGACTTGTGCTTTTTCCTGTTACCGAAAAGGCGGTCCTGAAGACAGGCTTGCTTCTGGAACGCGCTCCCTCGCTTCCTGGTGCCTTAGTAAGCAAGGGAGCACAGAGGCCCATGGGGAAGGGATGCGCGGGAGGCCGCCTGCTTCCGGGGGGCTCGGAGTTTCTGAACCTGCCACTTCTGTCTCTCAGGCAACTGATGCAGCAGATCCGGAGCCGCGACTTCCCGGCCGAGCTGGAGGAGCCGGACGCCAGCCCCCTGCCCGTGTCCTGCGCCCGGGAGAGCGGCCTGAAGCGCCCCCCGGCCGCCTGTGCCTCGGCCAGCGTTAACGTGTAGGTGCCGCTCCTGTAGCTGTTTAGCCTCGAGTTGAGCTTGGATTGGGGGATCGGGGGGGACTGTTTAACTTAATTCCTGCTAGTTTTGCGATGTCTGTAAGTAGGGAAGGCACGGATGCAACAGTGTGGAAGATGAGGAGATGGGGTCACTTATCTGTGTTCCTATGGAAACTATTTGAATATTTGTTTTATATGGATTTTTATTCAATCTTCAAACATGCGACTTACTAAGGGGCGCCCGCCCGCCGCTGAGCAAGCGTTTGTAGCTTGTACTTTGGCAGGACCGGCCGAAAGCTTAGTGTTGTGACCTGTTTTAAAAATAAAGTATCTTGAAATAATTGGGCGTGGGGGGGTTTCTGCAGCGCGTCCCTTTCCAGCGACTCGTCTCGTGTGTGTTTTGTAAGTGGGAATTTGTCCCACCAGCTGAGGGGGGGGTCCCGGAGGACTCGGGACTCGGTGGTTTTCGGTATTCTGAAAATGCCGTCTTCCGGGTCAGCACTTGTAGTTCAAGTCCGTGAGTCTTTGTGTGTGAGGTTTGCTGTGGATCTTCGCAAAGAACAGCGGGTTTGGCCCGCACGCACATAGGTGGAAGGAAAAAGTGTGGGTGAGACAGGCCCCGAGTGTCCCCAGAAGTGGCTGTGAGGGAGCGCCCAGAGCCCTTAGCTGTGTCAGGGCTGTGCCCCGGGGGTGGGGGTGGGGGGTGGCCACGGAGCCCCCCGAGTGCTGCCGCAGGACAGACGTTCGTTCCCTTCCCACTTGTCTTCCCTCCAGGGGCAAGTTACAGAGCGGCCGGTTAGGAATGTGGCACAACTTTCGGCAGTCAGCTTATTTTAATAAATTCAACAGTGACCCTGTGTTGTATGTAGATCTCTACCTTCTTTGACTTTGATCGCTGGCTTTTTATGTTCTCTTATTCAACTCGTACCCCTGCTGCCCCCAAGAGGACATCAGGCTCTCACCCTGTGGAACCCCCAAGAAGAGCATGTCAATCGTGTAGTAGCCCTACGTGGGGAAGGAAGGTGTGCAAAACCCAGACGTGGTTCTAGCAAACCCCCCCCATCCCATCCCCCCCGCCCAGTCCCAGAGCAGCGTTGTCTGACCAGCTACCCCGGAGGGCTGGGGGGGACTGGAGTCCAGATGGGAGGGAGTGCCGTGGTGGGTTCGAGGGGAATGACCGGTTTCCTCAGAGGCCACCTTCTCCCCCACCCCCCAGACCTGAGTTCCCCCCTTGTGGCGGCTCAGCCAGACTCGGGCGGGCACGTCGCCGGCCCTGCCCTCACTCCCTAGGCCTGAGAGTGTGGTTTAGTTGCCATGGGTACATACACTGCACAACCAGGGCTACGAACTAAGTGGGGCCCCAGGGGAGGGAAAAGCTCTTAAACTGACTTTCCCATTTCTGGGAGCGTGCCCTTTTCTGATTCCTCGGGACGTTCAAAATAAAGGAATTGATGTTGAGAAATGGGAGCTGGCCCCCAAGCCTGGAGTCTTGCCAAGTTAGGCCTTCTGCTTGAACAGGAAGGGATTGCGATCTGGTGGCAGCAATGAGCTTGCATGGAGAAGAGAAAGGGGGAGAGTGTACTCCCCCTCAGTACGCCAAGCATCTGGACAGGGCTCTTCCCTCGGCCACTTAGATAACGTGCGGGCCGCCCAGCCGGCCAGCGCCCGTGGGACAGAAGCCACCCCGGGTCGTCCTGTTCGCCCGCACGACAGCCTCAGCCTCACTCATGACACCTGCTTAAACCACTTGTCAGCCCCTGGAGTTTCTGGGCTTTGCCAAGGCCACGTTCAGGTCTGGAGGGTAATGGGGCCTGGCCCGGCCCAAATGGCCGCCTCTGGTCCTTACACCTGGGAGTGGGCGAGTGAGTTTAGCCCAAGAGGATGAGATCTCAGATGTTGGGTATGTGTCGGCCCCTCCAAGACCCTCCCAGTCCCCGGTTGCTGTGTGCAGTTACCCATCGCCATGATGAAAGACGGCAGCGTCCAGGGGCGCCTGGGTGGCTGGTTGGTGGAACGTCTGACTCTTGATCTTGGCTCGGGTCATGATCTTGGGGTCATGAGAACGAGCCCCACGTCAGGCTCAGCACGGAGTCTGCTTCTCTCTGTCCCTCTGCTCCACCCCACGCTCGGGTGTGTGCTCGCTTGCTCTCTAAACAAAACCCGTCTAGCCATTCACAGAAAACCGACACTTCCGGACTGAGAGTGTGAAGTGACGACGGCTCTGGGCCTCCACCAGGCAGTGGGGAATTGTCCTGAAAGTGCTAGAGACTCCAGGGAGGCCCCCACGGGCCGGGATCCTGGGGGTCTCAAGCTGTTGGTCCCGGTGCAGCAGGCTCCGCATTCGGTTCACACGGGGAGCACCTTCCGAATGCAGATCGCAGGGCCCGTCCCATACTCTGGAGATGGGGTAGTGAGGGGAAAGGGGGCCAACGCCTGGAAAGAGCATGAGGGGCCCCCCAGCCCCTCACGTGATACAGCTGAGGCAAGAGTTGTAACAGCAGACACAAAATTAACCCACTGGAAGTCAAAAAGCTAAGGGACAATGGAACCCTGTCAATGGGGCCGCCTGCCTTCATATTAGAAGGGCTCCGGTCAGTAAAAGGACAATATAATAAAAGTAGATGAGACACAACATGGATTCACAGAAAAGTCTTTTGAGTGTGAGATTTCCAAATGCAAAGAAAAGCATACTCAGTCCCGTGTTGGGCGGGCAGGGGAAGGGGTTCCTGGGTTGCCGACTGAGCGGGTGCGCCCACACCCCGGATGGGAAAGGACGGTGCAAGTCCTCTCTGGAGGCCAGGGGCAAATCACAAATAATCCGAACTATGGGACCGGCAAGTCTAAGGCTTTGCCGACGGAAACCTGCTTACGGGCTCTTCACTGCACTGCAGCAGCACGCGCTGGAGACCCCCACGTACCCACATTCCCGCATGTGTATGGACCCTTTCTGGAAGAGTGGACAAATGGGTGGGAGGAGACTGCGGGCCTGGGGAGACTACACAGCACTTGACATGCGTCTGCGTGACTGATATCACGAGCCTCTCAAGCGAGGAAAGCAGCTCAGGAATAAATTGCCCGAGTCCCATCCCACAGCGGTGGGCGGAGGCAGGCCCCGTGACTCCCACGTCCACTCGGGGCTGCTCCGAGCCCACAAATAACGTTGCTGAACTTGAAGCCAGAGGCTTTCGAGTCCCCCACTGGCGGTCGTCACGAGGGAAGGGCCGTGAAGCCCGGAATGAGGTGCCCTGAGAACACCTGAGAAGCCCTTGCTGCTGTTTCTGGGGGCGGAGGTGTGCCCTCCTCGCCGCTGACTTGAGAATGGGGAGGGTCGTGAGCGGACACGCCCTGGGGGGCCTGGCCTCCGCAGCTTCCGCCCCGCCCCGCCCCGGGGACTGCGCATACTCCGCTCCGTGGTCTGACAAGTAGAGTTGCCTGACTCAAAAAGTAAAACTACAAGATACTGCGTGGGGCATATATTTGTTGTCTGAAATTGAAATTTAACTGGGCGATACTCTCAAAAGGCCTCTAAGTCCTGGGTATCAGGAGCCCAGCCTCAGCCTCTATGCGCGGCGTGGCCCACGGAAAGGTGCTCCTCGGAGCCTTAGTCTCCTTATCGGTCAAGTGGAACAACAGGGACAGAAAGCTATGTGAAGCACTTCGGCAAGTGGCTCTGAAACCGGGCAGGGAGGCCTTGGGGATCGGCCCCCCCAACTTGAGACCGCTCACCCAGATGCAGCCACCAGGGGGCAGCAGTGCCTCGAGCGCCAGGCTCCTCGGCCCAGGTGGGAGCCTCGACCCAACTGTCAGGTCCCACAATCACTCAGCAAACGCTTGACCGAGGCCCCTGGACAGCCCTGACTGTGCCAGGAGGGCCGTGGGAACAGGAGCGTGCTCTGGCTCAGAAGGAGATCCAGGGCCGGCTGCAGTAGCTGGTCTGGGCTCCAGGCCGGGGCTTCAGGCAGCCTTGGCCACAACCAGGCCACCGCACCCCAGAACTGTTCCTGAGCCCCTGTAGGTGAAGCTCCTCCCCCAGCTCAGCCGTCGCCCCTCCTGCCTCACACCTGCTGCCCCAGCCCTCCGGAGTAGGTAACATCCGCAGCCAGCTCCCGAGGTGACCTGGTGGCCACGCCCACTGGCCCTCTTGCCCTGGATATGACCCTACCTGTCCTCTCCTGCAAGACGGTGACGTTGAGGCTCGGCCTCCCTGCTGCACTGTGGGGCGCTGCTCTCATGGGGTTCCCCACCGGCTGTGCTCTCCTGGGAGCCAGGGTCCAGGGCCCTGCCTGCCTCCATGCACTGGTACCTAAGGCTACCAGGCTTGCCCCCGCCCCGTCTTTGCACACGGTCCCAGGCCCACCTTCTTCCCACACCAGAGCTGCCCCCATGGCGGCAGAACCGTAGGGTGGGGGTCCGTTCCTAATCCTGGCTCTGGCCTTATGGCCCCCACATCTGGGAGATCGAAGAGCCCCCTGGCAGCCCTCACTCTGAACTGGAGAGTCTGAAGGGCAGGTGTTGACCCAGGGGGTAGCTTCCCCCTCCCCCAAGGCCCTGCAGCCCTTTGCTCTGGCTGCCAACATGCAGGGTCAATGTCACCGTCTTCAAGGAGAGGACAGGGAGGGCCTTGTCCAGGGTCACGGTGCTCCTCAGTGGCCAAGCTGAGACTTGTCCCTCTGCCCGTGTCCAGGGCCACTGTGGAGCAGGGAATAGGGATGGGTCACGGGCTGGGTCTCAGTCATCATTCCCCAGCCGCTAATCCCACGCTGGTCCTGGCACTGGATCCAAGGGCAAGGGAAGGAGATGGGTGGACAGTACAAGGTCAGTATGAGGGAAGCAGCACTGTGAGTGAGAGGAGCCTGGGGGGGCTCCAGGCTGTCTAGGGGAGGCAGGGGTGGCTTCCTGGAGGAAGGGACATTTGCATGGAGTCTTAGAAAGGGCCCAGAGTGTGGGTGAGCATGCGGTTCAGGGAGGATGAGGCAGATAGGCTGCTGTCGCCCAAACAGGGGACAGTAGCCACAGCAGCTGAGCCGGGCCGTGCTGAGGGCAGGGGGCACGGGGTTTCCGCCCCACACTAGGATGGGCGGCCGGGGCTGCTGCCCAACGCAGACCCACCCTCGTCTTCTGGAGCCGCCACTTGCCCACATAGGCCCAGGCCAAGTGCATGGGACCCCGGACGCCACGTCTGTGTGGGACATCCCTGGCTGTGTCTGTGACCCCTCCCCATGGGACGGACACACGCTCCAGCCTGGACTGGCCAACCCCCATCTGTGGAGTCTCCAGAACCAACTACGCCGCTGGTCCCCAGACACGCGCGCACGCGCACACACACACACACATGCACGCACACGTGTGCACACACACACAGCAAGGCGCACGGTCTGGGGGCCATGGTGTGGCTAGTTGTCATTCTGCTGCTGACTTCTGGGACCTGAGCGAGCCCGAGGGGCCCGGCTGATGGCTCGTAGAGCGCTAGGAGCGAGCCGTGGGTCCCGGGGCCTGTCCCCTCCCTTGCCCGGTCTCCTCTCCACTCGCCGGCAGGTGGAGCAGGTGCGCCACAAAGGCCCTTGGAAACAGAACCACGCAGTCCAAGCAGAACAGGGACACGGGACGTGCGTGTGCAGAATACGTGTGGGAGCTGGGGGCACACCCAGCCCACGGGCCGGGGAGACCTGCCAGGACGGGCCCAAGTGTGCCCTCTTGTGGACTGTGGGAGTCAGGTGGCCTGGCAGGTCCTCAGAGATGACTCCCCTTTGGGTCTGAGCCCCGGGATGCCCCCAGCCCCTCCGGCAGGACAGTCTGAAGCTGCTGGAAAGAGGCCCATAAGGGATAGAGGGGGAGAGGCCCACTCTCTGCCCTCCAGGGGCAGCTGCCTTCCCTCGCCAGGTCCCTGCACTGGCTGGGTGGAACTCACCCCAGGGCTCCTCTGGTCCCCGGCCCTGGGTGGTGTCGCACGCGTGACCATGTTCCCAAACTCACCCTCGAGAGCGGCTGCTGCATAAACGCCTCCGCCCAGGCCCAGGCGCACGGTGCTCCTGCACCACCGCGTCTCCCACGTCCACTCTACCTCCACCCCTTGTCCTTGGAGAGGCTTTCTGGATGTCCCCCAGGCCAAGGAGAAGGCCGCGCTACAGGGCTCTGACTCCCTGAGGACCCCCCGGGGCCCCTGGCCTGAGGGTAATCGGAGGAGGCGCCAGGCCCCACGCTGCCCGCAGCACCCAGAGTCGGGAGCCCACCTCCACGAGCCCCGCGCTGGGCCCCCTCGACGGGACGGCCGACAAGGAGTCTGCGCCCGGCACCAGCTCAGCTCGGCCACCGGCTGCCGTGGCAGAGTCAGGACGGTCCAAGGCTGGTGGCTGGTGAGAGGCCGACTTGGGCCCTGTAGGCTAAGCCCTGTGCCCACTGCCCCGCTCGGCGGCCCATTCCCCACGTCCCCTCAGGGGCATTCTGGGCCCCTTCTTCTGGATGCCCTTGTCTCCCCTCTGGCCAGTGGGCTCCTTGAAGCAGACTATTGGCTCACTGTTGGCCCGTAACCTGGGCGGGGCGGCTCCGGGGAAGGTCACGGACAGGACAGACTCTCGCACAAACTCCTTCCTCCGGAAGACCTTGTGCGGGCCTCCGGTCTCTCCGTCAGACGTCTGAAGCCTGCTGGCTTCTGTCCCCTCCTCAGGGAGCCAGGATCGGCCTGGAAGCCCATGCCAGCGGTCCAGGGGGGCCCACCCAGTCTAGGATAGGGAGCACAGTGGACGGCCCCTCACTCCTGGTCCCCAGGGGTGCCCCGCACAGTGCCAGGCCCTGAGAACAGGCCTGCTGGGAGGACACGCCTTGGCCGGTGATGGGTACGGGGACAGGGCTGGGGATCAGGCCTGGGTGCTACAAATGCGGCCCCCACTGAGCCCTGCTCAGGGACCCAGGAACAAGCCCCTGCATTTGCCCAGACACGTGGGGCCCCGAAGGTGGCTTCAGCTACCTGAAGAGCACTCTGTAATTAGGAGGAGTCCCAACTTGGGGCCTTGGGAGCTTATCCTGGGCTCCAGTTCCGCAGCGGCCACCCTTTCTGGAGCAAGTGGCTTCTCCACACCCCAGGCCAGACACCTGTACCCCGTGGGTTGTAATGCTACCTGGCGGGCTGATGAGGGTTTACTGCAGCGCACTCAGCAGCATCGGTCCTAGGAAGCCCTCGGCGAATGGGGGCTCGCATTTTGCTGGCTCAATGCCGGTTCTCAGGGGAGGCCGGCCGACCCCTAATGAAAAGCCAGGGTTCAGAGGAAGCGGGGGGAGGTGATAGCCCTGCCCTCCCGGGGCCTGATGACCTGCCCAGATGAACGCCCTGGACATCACGCCCACCCTCCCACTCTCCCCTCCACATCCCAGGGCTTCCTTCCCAATCAAAACCCATTCTTACTTCAGGAGTCTCTCCTATTGTGTTTCCTTGGGCGGGCGGGGGCGGTGCCCACACACTTTTGTGAGCTCCCGCTGGGGCGGGGTCGAAGAGGACCCCGGACCCGCATCTTCCACATTTGGGCAGAACCACTTGTGATAGTTTTTTTTTTTTTTTTTTTTGGACTTATTTATTTATTTGAGAGAGAGAAAGAACGCACTGGGAGGGGCAGGATAGGGGAATGGAAGAGAGGAACTTAATCAGACTCTGTACTGAGTGCAAAGCCCTATTCGGCTCGATCCCATGAGTGACCGTGAGATCACAGCCTGAGCCAAAACCAACAGTCAGATGCGTAACCAACCGTGTCACTCAGACGTCCCGGATAGTTTATGTCCCACTTTGGGTCATGGGGGCCCAGATATCTGGTTAAACATTATTCTGGGTGTGTCTACATGGGTGTTTCTAGATGAAATTAACATTTCAGTTAGTCGCCTTAGTAGAGCAAATAGATGGCCCTTCCCAACATGGGTGGGCCACACCCAATGCGTTGAAGGGCTGAACAGAGCAGGACTCAGTTAAGGGAAATTCTGTTGTCTGAAGGTCTTGAACTGGGATGCTAATCTCTTACCTTTGGACCCTTTCTGGAATTATGACACTGGCTCTCCTGGGTGGAACTCCAGCTTACAGATCTTGGAACTGTTCAGCCTCCAGAATCATGTGGGCCAATTCCTTATAATAAGAGTGAGTGTGTGTGTGTGTGTGTGTGTGTGTGTGTGTGTGTGTGTGTGTGTGTGTAGGTCTCCTATTGGGTCTGCTTCCCTGGAGGATGCTGCTACAGCCTTATTCCCGTCCATGCCCCGCCCCCATTCCTAGCCCTGAAGCCCTCCCCAACGAGCAGTATTGATTAACCTTTTTGGTAAGATTCAAGTCCTTCGTGGGAGGGGAAGTTCCCCAAGCCAGGCAGAGTTGTCAAGACCCCACTTTGCCACTTTCTAGCGCGGAGGGTGCTGCCCGCCGAGGCCCACAGCTGGGGGCACGCAGGGAGCCCCGCCATGAACGAGCCGCTGGTGGTACCATTGACCCATCAGGCACTCGCGGACGGCTCGGCGTCTGTCCCTGACCCATCCCGTCCCGCGAGGCAGGCTCCCAGCTTCGTGCTCCGCCCACCGTCCTGGATCACCCACCTCTCCGCGTCACCCCTTTGGCCCGCGAAGACACCGAGACTCTGAGAGCTCCCGAGCCCCAGGCAGGTACGACAGACACGCTGGTGACCGTCTTGGAAACACAACTCCAGTCCCGATCAGCCTTTCCCGCTGCCATGTCCTCTGGGGAAGGTGGGCCCTCCTCGGCCAAGGGTGCCTCTTGACTGGCCAATCACAGTCACCTCACACCCGCCGCCCCCGCCAAGGCACCCACCTGGGTTTCAGCCAAGGTGAGGGGAAGCTGGTGGGGGGGGGAGTTCTGGAAAGTTCTCCTCCCTCCCCAGGAAGGAGAGAAGACAGGGCTGCTTCTCATCCTGCCTGTGGAATGCTGCGTCAGCAGGACTGTGGGGACCCCAAGGAGACAAGTATGAGGACAAAAGCTCAATGTGAGACTGGGGGGCGAGATGGTAGGGAAGGTGGAGGGAACCTGGGGGGGGCTCCAGGGATGTTCTGTCCAGCTTCGGGCTTGGCCAAGACCACAGCACAATGCCTTCGGACTTCTCGGTGTGAGACAAACGTCTTACAGTAAAAGCACCTTCTGCTCCGTTTTCTGCTGCTGGGACCAGAGGTGTCCCTCCAGCCACTGGCTGAGAAAGCAGGTCTCCATCTCCGACCTGTGCTGATGGCCCCGGTCCCCGCTCTGTCCTCATGGGGCACGTGCTGTCCTGCTCCCTTGCTGATTAAATGGGGGCAGGACGGGACAAGGGGGAGGGGAGGGAGGCAGGCAGAAGGCTGAGAGTCAGACCTGCCAGGGACGGTCACCTTTTAGTTCCACGAGTATTTCTTGGCCCAAACGGGGCAGATACTGAAGACGAAGCTGCTCAAGACTTACAGACACAGGGACGTGAGAGGGGCCGAGCTGACCGACAGCAACAGGACCCGCTGGACCCACCTTGACCCGAGGGTCCGGAGCAGCCCACAGGCTCTCGGGGGCCAACACGAAACTCTGAGAATTGCATTTATTTGATCATTTTTAATACAGGAAATGCCAGACCAATTAACAGGGAGGACAGACCTTACACAGATGTCTGCGTTCACTATGTGGACGGGATGGTCGCCACGGTGCTGGGCACGCATGCATTTCCTTGGAAACGGGCAGATCGAGAGCGCGCATAAATACCACAAAATAACCAGGCTTGGGAGGCAGATCACAGGCCACGGCGGGGGAGTAGGGGGGACTCACGCGTCACAGGCAACGGAGGCGTGAAATACGGGACCTACACGGCACACATCACTATACCAGGGGCATAATTTATACACGAAAAAGAAGGAGACCACGGTATCCATACGTGCAAGCAGCTTTGGTCGGAGGAAACGCACGAGCGAGGTGGGGCCATGCACGGGGAGGGCTTGCCCGTCTACTCTCCCTCCGCTCTTGTCCCCACCTTTCCCACGGCCACCAGCCATCACCCCAAAAACAGCTGGCCTGGTCTCGATCTGAGGAAGTCCCATCCGTGTCCTCGGCGGTGTTCTCTGGGCTCCCTGGGACAGGGAGACGCCCGGGGAGCCAGAACTGTGAGCCCTGCATGTAAACACCTCCCCGGGGAGGGGGGGGCGCCCTGGGGGGGGCAGGGCCCGGCAGGGTGGGGGGCAGGAGGAGGCCAGGTGGAGGAAGGAGGCCCAGCCACCAGGCCGGGCAGGTGCCGCATGTCGCCTGGGCCCTGGCCGGAGAGCAGGAATGGAGGAGGAGGCACCCACTTTTGCAAGCAAAGCTTAGACGGCGAGACGAGCCTGGGTTCCTCCGCTGCCGTCCGGACGCCCGGCCCCTCAGAACTGACTGGCGCTGCTCGGGTCGCACTGCAACAACCGGACGATGGAGGGGTCACTCTTGGCACCTTTAATGAATTCTTCCAGGGACAGTTTGCCTGCGGCGCGGGAGAGAGGAGAAATGCGGGTCAGCTAGTGCTCCGCGGCCATAGCGCGTCCGGAGGTCCCGGCTACCGCCCCCCCATCAGGGGACAACCTCTTTGGTCTAATCTCGCACCTTCCTGAAGGTGGACCAAAGTGGGGCTCCACTCACTTTGCACACCTTTCTGGAAGATCCCTTTCCGCTCTCATGGCTCACGGCAGAGCATCAGGCACCTTAAAGGACACACCCCCAGTACGACAGGCGCCGTGGCTTGTGGGACAATGTCAGTCATTTTAGAGGCCACCCAGGGCTTTACGTAAGAAAGCTGGGACTCGTCCGGAAAGAACATGGCCTCTGCCTGTCACTTGTAACTGATTTGGAGCTGAGGGGACTATGGCTGGGGGGGTGGCAGGGTGCAGCTGGGCCCCCATCACTGCCCAGTGCCTGGTTTCCCCTGGGGGCGGCAGGGGCTTGCTGCTTGCTGGCAGGATCACACTCTGCTGCTCGACTCTCACCCTCCGGGGTGGGGACTAGAGCGGGCTGGCCGGTGTTGCCCTCATCCTCTGTCCCTCCTGCACCACCGACCCCATTACTGCTAGGACCGGGAGTAGGAAAGCAGGTTTGAAAACTGCAGTGAGTTCTGGGGGAAGCCGGTGTTGGGGACACCCACGGGACCCCCTTGGTCATCCCTCTCCGAGGACCCC
>CM053610.1:111432623-111453272 GCA_028646535.1 Procyon lotor
GGGGAGACGAAACAACACCTAGGCTCAAGGATGGGCTGGGAAGCAGCCCCCTCGAGAGAGGAGAAACTCTGGGACCCTCTGCCTGCCCAGAGGGGCTGCTGGGCTCTGCTGCTCTCCTGTGGGCGCCACTCCCCCCACTCTGGTCACTCAGAGCGAGAAGCTTCTGAAAGCAGAGCCCCCTCTTCCTGGCAGATAGCAGGGCAGGTGAGGGGCTGATGGGGGGCCCGAGGGGCTCTGGGGGTTCCTGAGGGCGATCTGGGTCTGCGTGTTCCCAGCACTCGGCCCATCTCTGTTCACACAGACGGCCAGGACAGGTGTGAACAGGACAGGGCTGTGCTGGGAGAACCCGATGTGCCCCCTAACCCCTGGGGAGTGCAGAGAAGGGGAGACAACGTGCAGGGCTTCTCCCACTCCTGATCAGCCCCCTCAAGAAGGGGTGCCCCTGAGCACCCCTGCCTTCGCTCTCCTCTCTCCAACATCGACTCTTCCTTCCTGCCCCAAGGCCGGGGACAGACAGACATGGGGGCTCACAGAGGCACCCTGCCCCGCAGTGCACAGACTCGGGGTCCCTGACATGCTGGGAAGGCGTGGGCCCAGCTGGCCTTCTGCAGGGGCGGGAGTGAGGCTCAGGCCGGAAACCAGGTCAGGGGAGAGGGGTCGATAATGCCCGCCTGGGGCTCTGTGCTCACAGCTTTCTGGGCATAGTCTCCCTGAATCCTCACAACCACACGAGCCTGATTTATTATCCCCATTTCACAGAGAGGGAAAGCAAGGCTCAGGAGAGCCAAGATTCGGTGCAGTCTGTCGGAGTCCGAAGCCTGTGCCCTGCTACCCTGGAGGGTGAGAGACGGGCTTTAAATCAGCCCAAGGGCAATGCCAGGCACAAAGCTGTCTTGTTTTACATGTGACCATGATTGGGAAACCGTCCCCGTGCCGTCTGGTGCATCCGGCGTACCTTCTGCCACCCGTGGTCACACAGTAAACCCTGTCCCTGGGCTGCCTCGGGCCTCGGGCTCATTTGCCAGAAGCGCTCCAGAGCATTCCCTCATGCGTTAGCTTCATTTTCGTCTCCAGCACAGCCCAGGGGGTATTTCCTTCTCTATTCTAAATGTCCCATTTCTTTATTGTTCAAAAGCAAACCTGACCTGACTCTGGGACTACACTTGACAAAGCCGGCAGGAAGCCTGGTCCTACCGGGTCATAACTCCCTGCTCTTACGTGCATCCTGCAGTGCCCCCTGCCAAGGTCCCCCAACAGAGCCCCTGGGGGCCACTGGGGAGCCTGCCCTCTCAGGATGACAACAGGGTCCCGCCATCCGGCACCCGTGATCTGTACCCCCCCAACCCAAGCAGGGCCCAGGTGCCATCTGCGCCCCTGCCTCACCCTCCTTGGGACACATCCATGGGGCTGACGGTCTCTTCTATTTTAAAAGCAAGGACACTAGGGCTCAGCGGGGACAGGGGGCTCAGAGGACACAGCGTGACCCTGAATCCTGCCTCTTCCCGCGAGGCCAGGGGGCAGCTGGGGGGGGGGGCACTGAGGAGCTGCCAAGGGAAAGGGAAATGTTCCAAACATACCTCTGCTCTCAGTACCCCCCACACACCTACGCACACACACCCACTCCTCACCATCGTTGTTGGTGTCCATCTGCCTGAAGATCTTGTCCGTTCGTTTCTCTGGAGTGGACTCATCCTCGGGCATTTTCATCACAGAGGACACCATTTTGTATATAGCCTGCAAAGAGACATGTAGAAGCATGTGCTCCAAGCTTCTAGAACGTTCCTGGGCAGACGGGGCAGGTGTGAGCTTCCTCCCAGGCCACAGCAAGGCGCGAAGAGGTGGGGAGGCAAGCAGCCTTCAGGACCCTTCCTCGGCTTTCTAGAGGAACATTTCCAGAATGTTCCACGGGGACTATCACAGAGGGCACGCCAGGCAAAGGAAGCCAGACCAATTTATGTGAAGTTCAAGAGCAGGCGAAACCACGCCACAGTGAGAGCCCGGAGACTGGGGGCTGACTGGGGTGGCAGGTGGGAGAGTGCCCAGGAAGGCACTTGCGGGAGGCTTCTGGGGGCTGGGAAGGTCTGTAACTCACCGAGGGGGGCGGCCTTACAGGTATATGCACGTGACCCCCCACAGGGCACACAGCTGTGAGCATTTCATTCTGTCACCGTCAGACCTCCGCTTAAAACACAAAAGGTTTTGTCCCTGAAACCCACAGGGAGAACCACAGCACGAGCCCCAGAAAGGACCGGCAACGGGACTGCACAGATCTCTCCAGAAGCATGGAAAATGCACAGGTGTGCGCCTCCCTGGGACAGGACATCCTCTTGGGACTGGACCATGCGGCACGCCCAGGGGCAGAGCCAAAGGCAGCACCAAGCCCCTCCAAGGTCTTGGGAGGCTTCCGCAGTACTTAACGCACCCGTCCTTGCTGAGAATCGAATAGGAGACGAGGATCCCACCCAGTAGGCTGGGCGGCCACGGGGAAGGGTCTCAGGGTCTGGGAACGTGGTGGGAGGGGCCTAGCTGTGTTCAACAGTCCCACTGGTGTGTCTCAGTTTGGGCCAAAAGGGGTGACAGGCAGGCTGGGATTTCAGGGAGAAAGAATTCTCACTTCCGCCGCGTCTTAGAGCTAAGAACCCGAAGTGGTAACTGGACCGACGAGTCCCCGCACCTGTGCTGACTGATTCTGTGTGGGAATTCTGCGGAATTCTAGAAGCGAACCCCCCAAGGAGCGGCCGCTCTGCGGTTCCTGATCCAGCACAAACCCAGGCACCCGGTGAAGTGAACCAAACTGGGTTTCTTTCTGGAAAGCAGCCTCACCTGCCAGAGCTGCTGGGAGGCGTGAAGGTGAGGGGAAAACTCTGTGTCGGAGCCCGTTACTCCATGACCACTAATATTTCGGTTTTCCCTTACCGCCCGCCACACACTGCTGGGGACGTGGCAAGTCGTGTGTCGCGGTCTCGCATACGGAGACTCGAGAAGGCTTAGCAGGTGCCTTCCGCAAGGAGCAAGGGACCTCTCCTTTATGGTCTTCAGCTCTGTTCATTCTCAGGACATCACCTCTCTGAGCCTCAGACTTTGTGAAATGCAGAGAAGGACCCCCCACCCGACCCCAGCCCTTAGTCCAGGCCCGCTCCAGACACACTGGGTCTTATCCTGACAAGAGCGAGGACCCTTGCACCCAGGTGACAGGGGGTCCCTTTCAAAAGCACGCCGGGGCCGGTGGCGGGTGGCCCGGGAGCGGCCGGCGGCCGAGGGGACCGCGGCGGGGGGCGGGGGGCCTACCTGCACGATCTCCAGCATCTCGCTGCGGCTGATGTAGCCGTTGCCGTCCAGGTCGTACATGCTGAAGGCCCACTTGAGCTTCTGCTCGAGCTTGCCCCGGGACGTGACGCTCAGCGCGATGATGAACTCCCGGAAGTCGATGGTGCCATCCCCGTTGGTGTCAAAGGTGCGGAAGACGTGCTCGGCGAACTTGGAGGCGTCGCCGTAGGGGAAGAAGTTGGCGTAGATCTTCTTGAACTCGTCCACGGTCAGGTGGCCGGTGGGGCAGTCCTTGAGGAAGCCCTTGTACCACTCCTGCAGCTCGTGGTCGGTGAACTCCGTGTTCTCGCGCAGGTCCTGCAGCACCTCGGGCCGCAGCTTGCTGTTCTGCTTGCCCATGGTGGCGGCTGGTCACACCTGCAAGACGGGGGTGTCAGTGGGGGGGGGTGCGCGGGGGGGGGGGGCGCTGCGTGGCCCGCACCCAGGGCCCGAGAGGCCCCCACCAGGCACGGGACTGCTCCGCCCATCTAGGATGCTCTGCAGGAGGGGGGACCATTCGTGGGCACATTCTGGCTTGGGGAATGTGGAATTGGTGGGGGGGCAGATGCAACTGAGGTCAGTGAATGAGGTGTTCCCTGCCGTGCTGAGTGCATCCCAACCCCGGGATCTGAACGGCTCTCTCCTCTCTTCGGCATCACATTCTGCTTTGGGGACAGGTATCAAGAAACTCTGAAGGCATCCCCTCTCTATTTTGCCTCTGAGAAACTCCCCGGGGCCGGGGGTTGGGGGGTGGGATAGCTCTGGAATTAGTGGAAGCAGCCCGTGATGTTTCTCGAATGTGACCGGTAGAGGATCAGGCAGCCGGGGGGAGCGCAGCCCGTGCCCCCCACGCAGCTCCCTGTGCGGCCCGGACAGAGGACTGATCCACAGTGACATCGCGGCCACACACTGACCCAGCTGTCACCTCCCCGCCTCATTTCACAGTCCGGCTCTGACAGTCACACGGGACAGTCATCATTTTTCGAGTATACCGAGGACAAGACCATCAAAGTGAAATGTCTCCTGCCCCTGCCCTGGAGACGCCCGCTTTGAACTGCTTCTGTATTTATAAACTGCCAACAGTGTGCACCGCCCCCCCAACTCGGCAGGAGGACAGATGTAGCTCATCTCTTCTCCCTGCTGCGTCCTCCTGGCCCCCTCCTGGGTTTTATCAGCTTTATGATACATAACCCTGTTTTTACTTGTTATCTTTATGACTTCATTTTTTTTTTTTTTAAAGATTTTCTTTATTTGGGGGAGAGAGCAAGCATGCACGATCAGGGGGAGAGGCAGAGGGAGCGAGGATCTCAAGCAGACTCCCTGCTGAGTGCAGAACCCGACGCAGGGCTCGATCTCGAGATCCTGAGATCGTGACCTGAGCTGAAAGCGAGAGTCAGATGCTTAATTGACCGAGCCACCCAGGCGCCCCTTTATGAGTTTAAATGGGAAGTTCTTTCCTAACCTCTATAGAGGGCAGCCTGGCCACGTCTTTCCAAACTGCAAACACCCAGCTCTCCCATTCAGAGGACTAGCTACAGATACTCCAGTTGTGCAAACAGCGTGCGTGTGCCGGGCTTGGTGCCCCCACTTCTGTAACGACCCAGGTGTCGTCACCACGTACCAAGAAGCAGTAACCAAGATGGGTTTTTCAGTGAAAAGAGACAGTGCGAGGAGCACACCGAGTTTGCGGCACTTTGTGGAAAAAAGAGAAAACAAGGCACGCGTGCATGTTTCCGTGTCCGGAGGGACCCACTGGGACGTGACATTGCCCAGAGAGAGACGGCCGATGGACAAGGCTGCAACGGGGAGCTGTTACCGTAAATCCTTTTGCAATTTTAAAATGTGGACCTCTGTGTATGTATTTTCCTACAGGGGTACCTGGGGGGCTCAGTGGGTTAAGCACCTGCCTTTGGCTTGAGTCAGGATCTCGGGGTCCTGGGATCCAGCCCCGCGTCATTGGGCTCCCTGCTTAGTGGGGAGCCTGCTTCTCCCTCTCCTTCTACCCCTCCCCCCGCTCACATGCGCACTCACGCTGTCTCTCAAATAAATAAAATCTCTAAAAATAAATAAACAAACAAAAATAAAAATAGCCCAACCTCTATTTCTTGATCAAGCAACTTTACTCTTGTTTTTCTCTCCCTAAGATCCGGCTAATTGATCTGCCCCCCCTTCCTTATCAGCTTCTGTTGTGAGACCCCCTATCTTTACAACGTCAGGGTTTACAACCTCTACCTTCTGCTCTTACCTACAGGCTGGCCCTAAAACGTGGAAGCCAGCAAACATCTGAAGGACGCTGGTTGTCAGTGCAGGACCCGCCCTGGGGGAACTGTCCTTGTCTCACCAGAGTCCATGCAGAGCCTGGGAGGCCACCTTGCCAAGTGCAGCGTGTCCTAGAACGAGGACACACATGACCTTCACTCCACGGGAGCTGAGAGGTCACAGGAAGTCAAGGCCACAGGGTACGGATCGGGGAACCTCCCCCCCCGTCCTCACCAGCCAGCTCTCTGGCTCACCCTGGGACACGGGGTGGCACCCTCTGGGAGGCCCAAAAAAGTCCTGGTGTTCACGTGTCGCCGATTCAACTTCTAGTCCCTTCGGAAACTCAGTTAATTAATAACGGTTTTTTTTTTAATGACCACTGTGATTTCTACGTGAAAAATAAAGGTGAATGGGAAAATCAAACTATCTGATGGAAGAGGGAAAAACAAGCAAGATGCAGGTCAGGTCTCCATCGGTTGGAAGACCTCCAGGCCACTTTTGGGGCTGCGGCTGCCATGCTCTTGGGGCCCCACCCGGAGCAGCTCCCGGGTCCTTCCAGGTGTCCCCTTGGCGGGTCTGACGGCGGAGCCCTGGGATGGCTCCGTGCCCAGAGAGCCCCGCTGGGCGGGCAGGGCCATGTGTCCGACCACTGGGTGATGCCAGGTGCCCAGGAAGGCCCAGCGTGGCAGCTGTCACCTCAGGGACACTCAGGTTATGGCTAAACTGTGACTCCCCCAACCAAAAAAAAAATAAATGTTAAGTCTTTAACCCCTAATGCCTGTGAATAGGACATGATTTGGAATTGGGGACGCTGCAGATGATCAAGCTAGGATTAGGTTATCGGGGTGTCCTTATAAAAAGAGGACATTTGGACACAGTGCAGAAGGAAGACGTGTGAGGAGGTGGGGAGAAGACGCAGCCATCTACCAGCCAAGGAACACGGGGGCCTCTCGAAGCTAGAACAGATGCTTCCCTACAGCCCCAACACAGACCCCGGCGAGGTGCACGGCTCAGCCCCACAGCCAGAGCGCCTTGCCCCCCAAACCCAAGGACCGGAGCCAAGGGCACAGGGAGAAGCCACATGGGTGTCACCAGGGCCTTAGGCCAGGTGCCCATCCTTCTCTGCCCGTCTGTCTGTCCCTCCCGGGCTCTCCCGCCCACACTCCAAGGTGGGCGTGTCCCCTCGCTGAGGCACCCCCTGCCCACACCAGCCTCCGGGGGGCGTGTTCTCGAGCACACACACGTCTACACACAAGGAGGGAGCTCAGAGTCCAGGAGGCCCCTGGTGCGGGGTGGGGGCCTCCCAGAGGTGATCCTGCAGAAGCCACCGAGCGGGCAGGCCAGGCCACAGCGAGAGCCCTCGGAGCTCAGGGCTACGGACACCCTCCGCTCTCTCAGTCCCCAGGGAGCTCTCCTCCGGCCCAGCTCTCGCGTGCTTTCTCTGCCCCCGTGAGGGTCCCTTTATTAACCTGCCAGGCGCACCCCTGCTCTGTCTGCTGTTTAAACAGCCTCCCGGCCTCCTCCAGGTCTCGTCACTTAGGACTTTTGCCTGGCAAATGTGGGACTGCAAAACTGGCCCGGGGGATGGCCCGAGACCCCCACACGCAGGGTGACGGTCTGCAGGGCACCGAGCAGCACCCCACCCCTGGGGCTCCTGGATGCCACCTGGGACACCCCGAGGACTTTGAGCACTTCCAGGTCCAAGGCATCTGGGCCCGAAATGGGCACATTTCCAACCCTTTAATCAGTTCAGTTGCTCTCAAAGCCTTGATATTTGCCATGCTCCTCTCGAGGGTGTGTCCTAGCCAGTGACCGGAGTGGGCAGAACACTGACAGTCTGTCCGGGGTCTCCCCTGTGGGACCTCCCAACTGCGGCTTCAGGGGCCGCAGAGCCCCGCGCGCAGTGGGCCTGCACCCCAGATGGCTTCCTTCGGCACCTGCTCGTCCCTGTTCTTTACTCTGTCCGCCCAGACCTGGTGCTGTTCCCACCAGCAGCGTGGGTCCCCATGTCCCCAAAGGGGGTGTGTCATACCGCACGGGGCGCAGCGGGAGAGGACCAGCATGAGCAGGGCGGGCTGGCTCTCATTCTGGATTGAACCAGGACCCCCAAATTCACCTCGGAAGGTGACTGGGTTTGGAGACAGGCCCTTTAAGATGAGACACAGAGGGAAGGGCGTGTAGGGGGCTCAGTAGGTTAAGCGGCTGCCTTCGGCTCAGGTCATGATCTCAGGGTCCTAGAATCAAGCCCCACGTCGGGCTCCCTGATCGACGGGGAGTCTGCTTCTCCCTCTGCTCATGCTCTCTACCTCAAATAAATAAAAATAAAATCTTAAAGAAAAAAGACACAGACGGAAGGCCACATGAGGTCACAGCAAGAAGATAGCTGTTTGCGAGCCCAGGAGAGGCCTCAGAAGGGACTAAACCCGCGACACGTTGATCTCAGACTTCTGGCCTCCAGAACTGTAAGAAAATAAATTCCTGTTTTTGAAGCTGCCCGGTGTGTGTTACTTGGTTAGGACAGCCCTGAGACGCTAGCTCGGCTGCCCCTGGCCACTGACCCAGTCAGCAGGGTCCATTAGTGTCTGTGGGGCCAGGCTCCGGGAGGCTCCCATGACCGGCCACCCTCCCGACCTGCCAGCACGTCTGGAGGCAAAGGCTGTGCTCGGCCCCGGGCCGTCCGGCCCCCGCCCCACACCCTGCGGCGGCAGCCACGGGGAGGCTGGTCCACGGGAGGGCCACGTGGCCACGGACGGCACCTTCCCCGGGCTGCCTTGGATGGTTAATGGCTCATCCTCTACCCTGATTAGCATCCTGTCTCTTTCACCATGGAAACAGGCAGCCTTCTGTCAAGTTCTAGGCTGGGAGGGCTCAGGATCGGTCCCTTCAGAATCCACTCACCTCGCTGAAGGCCAAATCAACGCTCAGAGTGACACATCGGTCGGCCTCAGAATGTGTCTGTGATTTATGTTCTTTCAGATTCCGCAGAAACACCAAACTCCCAACACTTGCTCTGCCTGAGACAACACGTGTTTACGGAAAGGAAGGGACCAGCCTAGGGAAAGGGACCAGGTACGGTCAACCCAAAGCTCGAACGTCGCAGGCAGAGGGCTCGGCGGTGTGCCCGGGGAGCGGCTTCAGGCCTTGACAGCGCCTTCCCACAGGTGTCCCTGAAGCTGACCCACAAGACTGAGAATCCCCCCTCCCGGCCCCTCCTTCTCACAGAGCTTCCAAATGGGGGCTGGAGGGTATTCCCGGGAGGGCTGCGTGCAGTGAGAGGGCCTCCTTCCCGGACTAGAGTTTCTTCCTCGTCTGATAGTCTAAGATCTGGAGACCCCAGGCTGAAGATTCCCGTGTCTCTACTTGACATGGGGGTCTCTCATCACAAGCAGTGACCCCTCCCAAGAAAGGCAAAGGAGTCTGGGAAGGTGGTACAGCATTCTCTGGATGATTCTGGAAATGTGAGGTCTAGACGTCGGTGTGCCCCACTGCACCCTGCACTGGGTCCTGAGTCATTTAATTGTGGGGATGCTTGCCTGCATGTGTCCCCAAGCAGATGCTCTGCTCCCCAAAAGCCCAAGCCCAGAAGTGAGGGCACTGTGGCCCTCGGCATGTTCTCGGGGCCTGGCACCAGGCTGGGCACACACGCAGGGGGGTGCAGTCCCCTCCAGCCCATCGGACCCTCTAAATGCTTAGGGATGCACCTTCTGGATCCTGGTGCTCTAGGGTGGTTACGACACAGGTGCCTCCAGACGGGGGTGGGGTGGTGGGGAGGTGCTCCAGGGAGGAACGATTCATTCATTCCCATGGGGGGGCGGGCCTAGGCAGTCTGCCTAGGAAGACAGCATGTGGAATCAAAACCGAAAGACAAGGAGGTCCTTAAACACCACTGGAGGTCGGGGCGCCTGGGTAGCTCCATCAGTTACCTGTCCGACTCTTGAATTCAGCTCGCTCAGGTCTTGAACTCAGGGTTGTGAGTTCAAGCCCCACACTGGGCTCCACGCCGGGCATAGAGCCTACTACCAACAAACCAAACCAAACCAAACCAAAAAGCCACTGGACGTCGTCCCCCATGGGCCACCTCTAAGCAGATTCCAGACGCTGGGAAGGTGGGGGTCACCTTGGCCAGGCTGAGAGGGGGCAATGTTCTCTCTACCTTAGAGATAAGTGAGGTTTCCGTGGGGTGTGTGCTTGTCTGCAACCTTGCCCAGGGCCCCTTCCTTGCCAGAGGCCACAGGCAGTGAGGGAGGTCACCACGGTGCTCCCCAGCGGGGAGTCCCCCCACCATGAACTGGGGCCCACAAAGACGAAATGGAGTTTCTCGTGCCAGTCCCTCACCGGGCCAGCTCCCAGGTGCTTCCCAAAGCCTCAGACGAAATGATTAATCCAGAGAGCCTCGTTTTAGCTCTCTCCTGGGGGCTCTCAGCCCAGAGCAGGCGGCCTCGCAGGGACCCAGGACGGGGGAAGGCTGCGTGAACGGTGAGCCCTATGTTACTAATCAAGCCAAGGAACCGTAACTGACGACCGCCTGGCTGGGAAGACGGATGCTAACAAGCAGCCTTCCTGCAGAGACAAAGCAGCCGCCCCCCGTTTCTCAGCAGAAACGGCCCCCAGCCCTGGTGCTCAGGCAGACACCCATCCTTCATCCGTAGACCGGATGAATCTTACTCTCATCGCTCCTGACGGGTGGGGGGAAGAATGGGCGAGCCAGGAAGGGCGATCAATCCAGGATCAGAGCCACCGTCTCACTCAGCCTGAAAACCTTCGCGATCAAGCAGGGCTCGGATCAGACAGGCAACAGCCTTCTGAATGCATCAAAGATCACATTTTCATTCCCAGTAATGGAAGAATGGGGAGACGGTTCATGTAGCGCTTACATCCGTCCATCTCTCTGGCTCTCGGTTACTCTATCGTTCTTAATGTGCTAAATTGTTCCAAAAAAAAAAAAAAATGCGCAAACATGTGGGTGGGGAGCCCTATGAAAATATTTAACCCAAAGTAGGTATCGCCTGCAAATTAAAGGCTTTTTAATGGCACAGTCCTTCCAACTGCTCGGTGAGGCTCCGGGGAACCAAGCACTGAATGTGTCATTAATCACAGCTCCACACTGGCTGATGGCACGGGTCGACATTGCAGCCATTGCTTTAAAATGCTTTCCTCGGGGTAGATCTCCAGAGCTCGCTGGGCCAGGTGGACTTACAAGCACTTGGACGGAAAATGATGGGAAGGACAGGAGGAAGCAAGTCCTTATAAAAGGCCAAAGCTCAGGATGAGGCTGGAGGGCAGTGCGGGGGGGGGGATCCACGGTGAATCTGAACTTCAAGGACCGGAGGGCTCTTCTGGGGATGAGCACCTGATCTGTCTGGGGTTGAACAGGAAAGTCACGGCTGAAGGGACCAACAGAAAACAGGCGGTTTGTCCTGGTGACCCATTAACAAATGGACAAATGCGGAGAATTGGTCTTTCTCTTCTCCAAGGAAGCGGGTGAGAGGCAAGCTGCAGGGATCCTTGGCTTCTAGTGCAGCTGCTCTGAGGAGGGGCCAGTCCTGTCCCAAGGGGTCTGTGACCTTTGCAGGAAATCCCCCAGCACGCTTGGGGCGGCTCAGGCTGCAACGCTGCTGGGGGGACGCTAGAGGGCACAGGCAGGCGGACTCCTCGGAACCGAACTGGAGACCCCACCTTCCTGGCCCCGCCCCCCCCGCACCTCCCCCACGCCCTGGTGACTGTTTCTCTGTCTATAAACCAGATTTGTCCAGTTCAGTGATCACCAGCCACATGTGGCTCCTGAGCACGGATAATGTGGTCCGATGTCTAAATTCGTACATATGCCCAAAGAGTAAAATACACACTGGCTTTTGAGGACTTCCCACATAAAAATAATGTGAAATAGCTCATCATGATTTTGCTATCCTGATGACATGTGGAGTGGTAAGTGACGCCGGTTGCGATATTGTGGGTTAAATGAATCATGTTGGTAACATTAATCTCCTCTGTTTCATTTTACCTTCTTAATGTGACTAAGAAAAATTACATATGAACGTGGCTGATGTTCTATTTCTACTGGCTGCTCAGCCCTGGGTCGATCCTTGGGACCCTGCAGATCTGGGGCTACCAAACGGG
Source organism: Procyon lotor (assembly GCA_028646535.1). NCBI lineage: Eukaryota > Metazoa > Chordata > Mammalia > Carnivora > Procyonidae > Procyon > Procyon lotor. Next base: position 111,444,306 of record CM053610.1, read on the forward strand.
GAGTCCTGAAGCTCATTAGCACCCTGTTTACAGGCCCATTGCTAACTGTGACCCAGCCAGGGGAGGTACCCATGAATGAAAGATCATGGCACTGACATTTCCCAATGAGTCCACAAGTTTCTATTGTCAGCAGCTTTGAGAACTTTCCTAGAGGCCAGCTGCAGTGATGGCCCAGGTCCTTAAGTATACGGCAGAGGACGAGGAGTGGTAGAAAGTGTTCTCTCAGGGAGAACAGCCGAAGCCCCTGGATGAGATCGGGGGGACAGAGGCGGTCGGTGGCAGACCCCTCTGGAGCTCAGTTACAGGGTGCGCCCAGATCCAAACTCAGCCCTCTGACTTCCAGGAGCCTGTTTTCAGAGGACTTCCTGAAAATCTGCTGCGTCCAGTTTACCAGCTAGATGGGCTCCGGGCCAGTGACCTTTGGTTGAGAAATCCAGCTGAAAACCCTCTTGACTTCCAGTTTACCAGCTGGATGGGCTCCGGGCCAGTGACCTTTGGTTGAGAAACCCAGTTGAAAACCCTCTTGACTTCTGCACCCATCCCCCGCAGCTTAAATCCTCATGACTCCCCAAAAGCTTTTAAAAAAGGAAAAGAAAGGAGGGAGGGAGGGCGTTGGCCGAGACATAGAACTCCCCTCCCTGTCTTGAGCCTTCCTCTCCACTCAGCACAGGTTGAAATGCCCTAAATGAGGCTGGGAGAAAGGAAAAGGTGGAGAAAAGGGGACAGAAACTCCTAAGAGGCCATTCTTTCCCTCGCAGAAACTGCTAATGCAGCTGAAACCGTGAGTGGCTTTCCCCACACACTCTGTGTTTCTGAAAACACTGGTTCATCCATGTGGCTGCTCGCCTCAGAGGTCCAGCAAACTTCTACTCAACCTCCAAAGCCCAACTCACAAGTTCCCTCTTTAGAGATGCGTGTCCCAGCCCCCAACAATTACTCTTCCTTTTGCATCCCAGTACCCATTTTTATTCTATTTCTATTATGACCTCAGCCTTTATAACATTGTTTACTTGTGTTTTTCCCTCATTAGACTGTGAGCTTATTGAGGAAAGAGAATGCTTCCTCATTCGTGCCAAAGTTTGTTTGAGCCTCAAGGCCTTTGCATGTGCTGTACCCTCCACGGGGTCTCAGGGTGCCTTCCCTCAACGTTCACATCTTTGCTCGAGTCTTCTTGGCCTCCTCCAAGGATCCCATCTCAGATAGCATCGGCCCTCAAGCCCTAGTCCCTGCCCCTGCCTCCTTGGCACTACATTGATACACTTGCTGACTCTGTCTCCTCTTGTTCATCACTGTATCCCCACGTTGCCCAGAACAGGGCTTGGCACACGATGGATGCTCAGTAAATCTATCTGCAATAACGGTGGTGTGTTCCGAGGGCCTAGCACAGTGCCTGAATGAAGAATGCTGGTGAATGCATAAACCGGTTTCTTCTAGGACCCTCTTGCTCCAACATTTTGTGACTTCCCCAGTATTAGGGATTCAGGAAGGCACATGATGGATCAGGACGTTAAAGTGCTCTCTCGCCCAGATTTGCAGCTCTAAGAAGGAACATTCTGTAATCCAGACTTGGTGGGTTGGAAAGCTCCATTTACTGGCACGGGAACAGCCATAACCGAGCAGCGGGCCTGACTGGGGGATGTCAGACCCCGGGGTCCCATCACCCAATCCCTGCCATCCCCTCTCTCCGTCTGTGAACACACCCCCAGCCAGGGTTCCCACTGCCCCCTCTGGCCGGAATCTTTCACCCAGAGCAACATCGATGCTCTTCAAGTCTCCAAGGGAGGATCACTCGGAGCTGCTTGCCCGGTAGAGGAAGGTAGCTTAGTGGAAGAGACATAAACGAGCCTCTGGGGAGAAGAGCCAGAGGGGAGAGGAAGAGAAAATGCCCAGGAGACCCATCTTTCCCCTTGTAGACTTTGTTAACACAATAGGAAGAGAACTCCAGGCAGGATCCAAAACAAGACCCTGGGATTTTTCTTAACCCCAAAATTGCCTTGTAAGACCACCCATAAGTGAGTTCCAGATTCGGGGGCTTCCGGTGGGAGCCCGCCCCTGCCAGGCTGGAATGGGGAGTTGGAAGTTTCTGAATTTGCTCCCTTGTGGCGGCAAACGTTTCCAGCAGTTCCATTTCCCCTCTGTGCCAGGTGTGGGAACAGCTGGATGAACCACAAAGACAAAGGTGCCTGAAGTCCCTGTCCCCCAGGCACACCCATGGGCCCCGGGGGTAATGTGCACAATGAGGCTTCCTTAGGAGGGACTGGGAGCGGAGCCAGCCTGCCCCCAAGCGACGGCTGGGAGGTCCCATAGGTGAGGTCCGAACCAGGCTCAAAGGCTCCCGGGAGCTCTCCAGGTGGGCAGATGAAGGAAGGAGCGAGCAGGTGTGAGGAAGCCAGGAGAGGGCCCACCCAAGGCCACAGAAGCTGCGACACCCTCGGTGAAGCGGGATTGTGGAACAATGCAACATCAAGGATAGGGTCCAGGAGAGAAACAAGTGGGGACTGGAGAAGGCAAGGCTGCCAGTGTCCCCTCCCCTTCCCCAGCGGAGGCCCGTGAAGCACCCAGAAGGGGACAACCAGCCAAGGACGCAGAGACTCTCTCACTGCTCGACCGTCCACACCTGGGGTCGCCCGCCATCCCCCGGGGGGATCCGGAGCCCACCAGAGCTGGCTGCTCTTTCAATGGAAACCCGAGAGGCCACAGGAGACTGGTCCCTGGGGACTGAAGGCAGGAGCCAGTCTGAGATTTCAGAAGCCCCCTGACCACCCCCTCGGTAGACCTGACCCCGCTTCAGTAACCCCCGCGGGCACAGAGCTGGTGGGGGGTGCATATCTGGGACGCCAGCCCCCATGCGGCTGCACAAATGCCTCTAGGCTGCGTGTGTCCGGCCGCAGAATGACCCCAGCGCCAGTCCAGCCTGTGTGGGACAGACCCGCGTGGCATGTGACTGAGTGAGCCCCGATCCCGTGCTGACGCTCTCGGCCAGGATGTGGACCCCAGTCCTTCCACTCTGCCACCCCGGGAGGGAAACCCATCCTAGCAGGCGGTGCCTACACACCCTGGCCAGCGGGGCGCCTCCTGGGAGGCAGGGGGTGCCCCAAGCCAGGCCCTGGGGTGCGGTGGGTCCCAGGCTCAGTGCCTAGGTCAGCGTCTGCTTGCTCCTGTGTCGTGGGACCGGAATGCCCGCTCGGCTGTGCACGGAAGGGGCCACACGGGGTAGCCGGTGCGCAGAAAATGGCCAGCCTGGGCTCCTCCTGGGCTCCCCCACCTCGCCTTACACTCTTGGCTGTCTGGTAACTTCTCTGGGCCTCAGTTTCCTGACCTGTAAATGGGAGTAACAGTCCGCGCCTGCCGATGTGCCCCTGTAGCCGTGAGGATGAAGGGAAAGGAAGGCGTAAAAGGAGTGACAAATTGAAGACGTCAAATACCTGGAAGTCACATCCCAGCTTTTAGGACACAAGAAGCTTATGATGTGCTCAATGAACTTAATTGCACAGCCAGGCTGGGGGCTGGGGCCCAGGCCGGAGCTGGAGGCCGAGGCCTGCGAGAGCTCGTGGGCTGCCCGCACTTTCGCAGACATTTCTCGCCTGCATGCCCAGCGCGGAGCACGGAAACCTGCCATCCCAGCGGCCCAGACACACCAAATGCGGGTCCGAGTCCCTGAAATTCTAACTGCTGTTCTTCAGAGAAAATGAGAAAAAAGGACAGAAGAAAACGACAGTCCTCTGGGGGCAGAGCAGAGCCTCTAGCCAGTTTGCGCTGCCTGGGCTGCAAGTCCAGCAAAGCCACCTGAGGCTCCATGGGCCCTGCTCCTCTCCTGCTGACCACGGGCCACTGTGACCACCCCCCCGGGGGGAGAGCAGGAGGGGGAACCCCTCAGGGAGCGGATGGGCTCTGCTCTAAGGGCCAGATGTCTCCTGGGGAGTCTGTGGCTTCCACCCGGTTCAGGTCCACGTAGGAGCCGGCTTCTGCCCAGGACAAATGCCCTGAAGGACAGGGAGCTTTGCAGAGACTGAAGGAAAGTTCTGGAATTTGCCCAGAGCGACCCCCGGCATTCTGAGGCGGCTGGGCTGCGCGGATCTGTGCGGGACAGGGTGCACACACACACACACACGCACACCCCTCCCCCAACGCCCTACTACACCACGCGGCACATACACTACGCACACACCTCACACACTGCGTACATACATCGCGTACGCACACAGCACGGACTGTACCAGTGCATCCACCTGTTCCCTGGCTGCCGGCGGAGGAGGACCCAGGCCTGGCCGGGGGGGTGGGGGGCGGGGGAAGATACTGCAGGACGACCTCTCTGACACATCAGTGCCTGGATGGGCTAGGATTTCACCTGGGAATGTTATCATCTTAGAGAAAACAGCATGGGGCACGTTTGCTGTTCACTCAATCATTCCACGGCTATCCTGCCCCTCACTGAATCTGCACAGACTCCTTAGGCACCGGGACCCCAGGCTGGACAAAGGCAGCCACTGCGGGCCCAACATGACGAAGAACACGCCGGAGCCTCTGCTGGGGCGGGCAGGGACAGGCCACCGGAGCTGCCGTCTGGGAAACCATTCTCCCAGTGGAGAAGGGGTGAAAATGGACTTCGAGGAGGAGTCCCTATGGCCGCAGAGGTGTGGGTGATGGTGTAAAATAGCACAGTGGCTGCAGAACGCTGGCTCGGGGCACGGGGCAGAGGGGTGGGCAGAGCTAGCCTCAGGACTTTACCCTGGGGGCGCCGGCAGACAGCCGCCAGCCAGGACCCGGCCCCTGCTCCACGGCCCTGGGCCTGTTACCTCTTAAGGTAACACCTTCAGGAGCAACGACTGGGCCAGCAATATAAGAGTACTAAACAGTGTAGGATAATATGGGACAAATGGATAGATTAACAAATGTAGGGTGTGAGGAGGAGAGAAGCTAGGGAACAGAAGAAAAATACCATCAGAACCAAGGAATTCAGACTAATTAGTCAAAGTGTGGTTCAGATACGTCAAGTCCAAGTCAAAAAATACCTAAAAAGGTGCCACTGAATTCTTTCTCAGGTAAAGGGTGAGGGCTGGAGTGGCAGCTCCATGAGGGAGATGAGGAGGCATGTGTGGTGAGGAGAGAAGTGAGCGGCTATTAGCACAGCTGTCACTCCCAACGTCAGAACGGAGTCGGGGGCCCAGGAAGTCCTACGCTTCAAAGGGCTGCTTTCTTCATCTGTGAATTATGACTTGGGACTAGTGGCCCCCGAGGCACAGCTGAGCCCCGTGGAGGCTTCTAGGCACCTGGCAAGTCCATTCGCTTGGCTGGAATGTATGTTCCTTTCCCCAGGATCTTTTTTTTTTTTTTTTTTAAGATTTTATCTATTTATTTATTTGAGAGTGGGGAGAGAGCACGAGTGGGGTGGGGGGTGTGGGAAGGGCAGAGGGAGAAGCAGACTCCCCGCTGAGAAGGGAGCCCAACACGGGGCCAGAACGCAGGACCCTGGGATCATGACCTGAGCCAAAGGCAGACGCTTAGCCGACTGAGCCCCCCAGGCGCCCCTCCCCAGGATCCCGGTTGGCAGATCCATTCGCTTGGCCCTTCTCCCAGTAGGGGGCAGAAAGCGAAATTTCTGCCAGACCCCTGCTTGAGTGACAGCTGAATTCACAACACACGGGCCCCAAAGGAACCGCTTCCAAACTCTGCATTCACGTGCCTCCAGTGAATGAGGTTGGGCCACATTCTAAGATATCATGGGTAGAAACTGTAAGAAATGTCATTATAGATACTGGATTTCAAAGATGTTTTCAAGATGTGCACAGCCCCTGGGGTTTTATGGGCGCCGACAAGTGGCTCTGTCCCAGGAAAGGCCACTCCATGCGAGGTGCTGCCCACGGCAGAGCTCCTGGGGGCCCGGCTGCTGCCAACGGTGGGTCCATGGCTTGCTCATGGCCCAGCTTCCTAATCTGGAGATTTTTTCTTGTTTTTTTTTTTTAACTTGGAAGAAACTTCCAGTGAATCATCTCATATGCTATTTGATTCATGTTTAATGTCTTTGGGAAGAAATAAAAACAGTAAGTCATTCGCAACAAAAATGGCATCAGCCTGGCTAAAACACCAGGCACCCGAATGGGGACGTGCCGACTGCCCTCGGTGACCACGGCGGCCACAGGCTTAACTTGTCATTAGGAGTGTGTTTCAGTCAGGAGGGCAGACAGCTCAGAAAAGCTGCCCTTTGCCACTTTCACTCTTTAAATCACAACATCAGAAGCCATGGCTTCTGCAGGGAAGGCAGAGACCGATGTGTAAACTCGCGCGCAGTGCCGATCGGCACGCATTCACTGAGCACGTACTGAGTGAAAACGAGAAATGAAGGCTGACCCGGAAATCTGGGCTTTGGGGAGCGAGAAGGATCAGCGCGGGGTGAACTGAGGGGCCCATGTCACGGAGGCGGAGGGCCTGTGTGGATGCGGACCTGAGAGGGGGCCCCAGGTGCCAACAAGCAGCAAGATCTTGGGGTCATCGATTGCATTCATTTATTCATTCACTGGATGCGGAGGCTCCCTGTGTCCTGCCCTTTCGGCACCGGGTGAGGGCTGACCGGCAGTTAAAGCACCCCTCCTTGGATCTCTGCCTTTCATCTCCCCAACACAGTGCAGAATTCTACCTGGCCTAAAGGCAGTGATTCCCTGGCCCGGAGCTGGCTGTCCTGATTCGGGCCGGGACAACAGTCCCTCCGTGGATTCCCCCACGGATGAGAATGCCAAGCCGAGTGGTGCATGACCCCAGTGTGTGTGCGCATGTGCGCGCGCACGCGTGTGTGTTTGTGTGTGTGTGTGTGCACACGCAGGCGCTCACACTGCAGGCTGCCCACCGTGCCTGCCATGCAGGATCTACCCCCCGGGTTGAGGCTTGAAGGAGACGCCCACAGGAAGCAATATTGCAAAGTCATCCCAAGTCACTCTAAAAATAACCCTCAACTTGCAACACAGGAAGGGTTTCCCCTCTCCCAGCGCCCTGCCTCACAACTGGAGCCATTTCTACTTTGCAGGCCACTTCAGAGCGGCCCGGGGACGGCTCTCTGTCCCCTGGGACCCAAAGACCAGCAACACTCTCTCGGGCTGCAAGGCCAGCACCCAGAGGAGAGGTCAGCCTGGCGTCATGCAAAACCCCAAATCTCCACGCCCCTGTTCACCTAATGTCTGCCAGTAGAAATGTGGCTAGAAAGACTCTGTGAGCAACAATTATGAAATTTTTGAGGAGGGGGTCACTACTGAAAGGATCGAGGGGGTCCCCTGTACGGTTTGATTTTGGCTGCGCCGAGATGCCGCGTTATTCCCCGCGTTCCTCGTCGGGTTAGTCCCTGCTCCCGCATCCTGACATCTAGCTACTGGCCTCAGCAGGACCTGACCCGGCCCGGAGCCACCTCCAACCCCGACTCACGCACCTGTGCCAACCCTGAGCCTCTGGCCGGGATACGTGCAGAGGGGTACCTCGGTTTTATTGTGCTTTGCTTTCTTACGCCTCACGGATAATGCATTTTTTTTTCTAAAGATTTTATGTATTTATTTGTCAGAGGGATAGGGCACAAGCAGAGGGAGCGGGGCAGAGGGAGAGGGAGAAGCAGACTCCCCGCTGAGCAGGGAGCCCGACGCAGGGCTCAGTCCCAGGACCCGAACCAAAGGCAGATGCCTAACCGACTGAGCCACTCAGACGCCCCACGGATAACGCATTTTTTACGAATTCAAGGTTTGTGGCAACCACGCATCAAGTAGGCCTACCAGCGGCGTTGCCCAAGAGCACTTGCTGACTTCGCATCTCCGCGTCACATTTTGGTAATGCTTGCAATATCTCAAACGACCTCATTATCATCCTATTTGCTACTGTGATTCTCCGATCAGCGCTGACGACTCGCTGATAGCTCCGATGACGATTAGCACTTTTTAACAATAGAGTATTTTTAAAGGAAGGTACGTGCTTTGGTTTTTTTAAGACATAATGCTATTTCACGCTTAGCAGACTACGGTATGGTAGAAACACAGCTTTTGTGCGCGCTGGGAAACATTCACTGACTCGCTTTACCGGGACACTGCCTCGTGGCTGTGGCCTGGAACGGAGGCCGCAGCGTCCCCGAGGTGTGCCTGGACGCAAACAAGTCTGGGTAACACGGAGCCCCTTTGTCTCCCGGCTCCCGGCTCCCACGGGCCGGCGGAAGGAGATGGAATTAGTGAAAGCCGCACCTTCCACGCTCCTCTCTCCCGAGGCGGGGGCCACCGCGGGAGCGCTTTCAGAAAGGGGAGGAGGACAGAGGAGAGAAGGGAGGACATCCAAACAAGAGACGGGGGACCCCCCCGTACCCTAGGGGTGCAGGCTTCCAGGGGAGGCCCGAGAGCAGGCAGGCGTGCTGTGCTATTTGGGGGGCTGCTGGGAGTCTGCTGGTAGGACCCGCCTGCCACACTCACATCCGCTGGGGGGTGGTCTCACGTGCCTCACATGGACCCAGCAGCTCAGCCTCTGCCCTCCCCAGGCTTGCAGCCCCCTGAGGCCCCCCTCCGCCCCGCCTCTCAGGGCACCCACCCACCTCAGGGTGGTTTATTAAGGTGGAAACTAAGGTAGATTTTGGGCACGAATTGTATTCTCACAGCTGAGCCTTAAAGGTGATTCCTTCTGGGTGGGAAGGTGAGAATTACATGCTTGGAGGGCCTGGAAAATTCCAGACTTTCTTCGAGGACTCTGAGGTGGGCTTTCCTGGGCTAAGCCCCCGTGCCCCCACCCCTACGCCACCTCCTCCTGCAGGCTGGTCGTTGGCCACAGACCCCACACCCCGGGCCTCAGCTGGGCTCACAGCACTGGGGTGGGCTGGGCAGAGCAGGGCAGGGCTGGTGACTAATGACGGCCACTGTCATAATTACCAGAAGCCGGGCAGGAGGAGGAAGATGGGCCGTGGGGCAGCTGAGGCCTCCCCACACTCCTACTCTTGCAATCACCCCACGGGGAGGC
>CM053610.1:111470435-111500679 GCA_028646535.1 Procyon lotor
TGCGCCTGCCTCCCACAGCTTTTCATGTTTTTCTCACATCTGTACGCACATGAGTGAACTAATTTATACTTGAACCGAAGCGCAAAGGCCACCTCTAACCCTGTTAAGTTTCAGCTCATTTCCAGCTCATCCTTCCAACCTCAAAGAGCATCTGGTAGTCCGTGGCCCCTGATTTCATCCACGGGGACGTAGATACCGTGTCATACGCAGCGGTGGCGGGAGACGATGGCAGGGCCGAGCCCACGGCAGCTGTCAGGAGCCGTCCAGGGTCGCCGTGGCCCCACCGCTCGAGGCTCGAGGCCTGCGAGGAGGGTCAGGCCACTGTCCCTGGGACCCCGGGCCACCACTGCTCAGCCCCCACCGCCAGAGCCTCCAGCAGCCCCATTCCGCAGAAGTCCGAGGGCAAGGTCACAGCCCAGCCGCCCAAGAAAAGGAGCCTGGTTAGTGCGTCCTCACGGGAGGCCGCCCTCAGAGCCCCTCCCGGGGCCACGCCCCATCACAGTAACCCCCACAACTAACACCTCACCCACTGCCACAGTTTCTCTAGAAACACACAGTGAAGGACATTCTGCAACAGAAAGGAGGCCGGGTTCGGGGGAAGCAGCAGGGCGGGACTTCAAACCTGGTCTCTGGAAGCGTGGACCGCCGAGGCCTGTGTGCCGGAGACTCGACCGTGCTCCCAGCAGGAGGGGCCGGCGGGCAGGTGGGGAACTCACAATGGGGGCTCCGGGCCCACACCCCGCTCCCCCGACACCCCCAGGAGGGCCAGGCTGGCGTGAGTCGTGTCCACGCCCAGAACGCTCCGCAATTTGCCATTAAAAGTTCAGTTTATAAATACTTCTGAGCGACCGGGGGAAGGGGCTTTGATGCTTACTGCAGAGGTGGGAAGTGAGAGGAGTACACGTACGGCCGCTGTGTCCACCACTGCCCAGTACACAAATAAATACTGACTAGGAGAAACGGCCCGCCTGTTAGCTGTGACTTCTCTGAATTGCAGGACAGGCGCTTAGATTTGCTTTCTTTTTTTCTGCATTTTCCACCTTCTTCACAATGAGCACCGAACGCATATAACCAGACCAAAAATACTTTGAAGGACACGCTTCTCCAGCCCAGGTGCCCAGCGAACCGCAGCCTCACCCCGGCCGCTGGGTCCTGCACCAGGCAGCACCCTACTTTGGGGACAGGGGGCAAAACACAGCTGCAACCACATTTCCACAGCCCTGTGCACCTTGGAAATGTTGATTATTCACACAGATGAGTCCCACACCTCCCTTTAAAGCAATAGGGACACAAAAAAAAAAAAAAATTTTTTTTTAAAAAAAACCTTTAATTTCCTTTAAAAAAAAAAAAACACAAAAAACCCCCCCAAAAAACAAAAAAAACAAACAACAACCAAAAAAACCCCAACTTGAAATTCTATCTCCCAGCACTTTGCCGTGGGCAAGGCAGGTGCAGAGCTGATCTGGAAAATGCCTGAAAATTCAGGCAACTGAACCCACCGTCAGGATCCCACAGTGTCACAAATCCCATTAGAGCCCTGAAACCAAGCGAGTTACCCCAAAGAGCCAGTGTCACCCTGGCCTCCTGCATCCAGGCCGATGGGAGGTCACGGGCCTGGAAATAACCGCTTGGCTCAAGGAAGGCCTTCAGCCCCAAGTGAGGTGGTTCCTCTCCAGCAGCCGCACCCCCCCCCACATGCTGCTCAGACACCCTCTCCTCTGCATGTTCCCCTGTCCCAGCTCAGAGGGCAGCTTGCCGTGCATGCCCAGGAGGACTTTGGATGTTCTTATGTGTGTATCCGTTTCTCTTCCACGCCGGGCTGACAGTTCCTCCGAGCAGAACTCCCTAATAACCACTTTTGTATTTCGGTGCCAAACCCAGTGCTTGGGCCCAATGGAAAGGAGAGAGGTGAGCAGGCCCGATTCATGTGTTATGGTGAATAACTTGGCCTTGACCCCCCATCTTGAAGTTGCTAATCTGCCGGATACTCTCCAAGTACAGCGTTCGGGGAGGTGGAGGCATGACGTGAGCCTAGACAAAGGGAACCTTCCAGAAGGTGGGCCTGGATGTGGGCCAAGAGGAGTGAAGTGCACAGGACAGGACCGGAAGGGGATGTGCCCACTGGGGGCGGAGGGGCTGGGGTCCAGCACGGCCGGGCTCGAGGGTACCAGAGTGCATACTTACCCGCGAGCAGTAGGCCAGTGAGATTCTCAAGTCCTATCCATACACCTCTACGGGTAAAGCAGTGGAAAAAACCAGAATCAGTCCTGACACACAGGGAACCATGACTTGGCTGTGCTCCAGCTCGGCCACCCCCCACCGGCCACCCAGAGTGGGCGGGCACAGCCCATGCTGTCCAGCTCACCCCACCTCTCCACGGTGCCTTCTAGAAGGACCTAGCGCTAAACGGCGGGGTGTTTGTTAAATAAGTAGTGCGTCCCCAGGAATGAAACATAGCCAGAGCCCGCAAAATCGGGCCACGAAGGATGATTTTAATAAAACAGAAGAATGTTTTCAGTAAGTTATGCCGAACAGGTTTCAACGCGGTATGTAAAAAATAGAGTCTCATTATAGTGAACTTTAATGAGACATGCATTTTCTGACATTCATGAGACTAGAAACTCTAAGGCAGTATGGTCCAGGGCTAACCTTCCAGGCCAGATGGGCTAGTTTCCAAAATTGTTCTCCCTACCCCTCCATCCCCCATGAGCCCCCCCGGCCCACTCCCACCTTGGGTCTGGCACTGGCTCTGCCTAGACCCCGGGAGGGGGGGGTCCCCATACTTGGTCAAATATCTCTTCCTTTTTCCTTTTTAAAAGATTTTATTTATTTATTTGAGAGAGAGAAAGAGAGAGCATGAGTGAGGTGAGGGGCAGAGGGTGAAAGACAAGCAGACCCCCCACTGAGCACGGAGCCCAATGCGGGCCTCGATCCCACAACCCTGAGATCATGACCTGAGCCAAAATCAAGAGTGAGACGCTCAGGACTGCACTACCCAGGCGCTCCTCAAATATCACCTTTCTAATGAGATCTGCCACCACGGACTTATCTCAAATCGCAAGCCCCTCCCCCCAACGCCCCCACTCTCCGTTACCCTGCTCAACTCCTTCCCAACAGGATGGAATTTGCTCGATTATCATATTGGTCCCCCCTCCCCAACACCCCTCCTTGAGGCAGGAGCTTTGTTATTTTGTTTCAGGAGTATCCTTGGAGCCAAAAACAGTGCCTGGCACATAGCAGGCATTCAATAGATACCTGTTGAATTCACGTGTCTTTCTTTTATAATAAGAGAAGAAATAACAATAGCGAAACATTTAAATGTCAAAAAAAATTTAAATGTCGGGTTTTTTTTTTTCTTCATCTAGACCAGGCACATTTCCCCATAATGCGAGACCTGGGTATTTTCAGATGCTTGATCAGCATTAAGAATGGGATCTTTTTTTGTAAAGCAAGCTCTTTAAGGTATAATTTACATATACCAAAATTCACCCCTTTTAGGTACACAGTTCAGTGAGTTTTGACAAATGTATGCAGTTGTATGAACCCCAACATAACATTTTCAGCACAAGAATGGGATCTTTGGAAATTATATATTAATAAGCAGTCACGGCTAACGGGAATATTTATCTTCTCTCCAACTACTCTCCTAATTATTTCACTAATTGGTAGTTTTGCAGCTGGTTCTTCTTTCTTTCCCCAGATACAGAAGAAGGGCAGAAAGGAAACCCAACGTTTGCTGAGCACCCAGTACGCATAAGGCGCTGGCAGGGAGATACCTTCCTGGGTCTCATTTTCTCCCGGAACCCTCCGAGGGAGGTGCTGCGTCTGGGGTACAAGGGAGGAAACCACAGTCAGAAAGTCTAATCCCCCCACCCAAGGTCACAGGGCTGTGAAGAGGACAATCTCGGGCTCCCATCCGTCGGGTGGATTCTGACTTCAGGACTCACGCTCATCCCAGCAAACAACAATGGGGTCACTGTCATAACCGGGAACGACAATGGGGAGGTTGCAATCCGTGTTCTTTCTGCATCTGGTGAGACAGCCTTGCCTTCAGTTTCCTGCGCGCTATGAAATAGGGGGCTGTCAATCCCATGCCCTCTGCCCAGTTTGCTTGCGTACTTTCTTCTTCACCCCAACACCTCTGACACACAGCTCTGGGGACGAGCAGAGCCCCTGAGGCCCCCAGCCCCAGGACGAGCAGCAGAATGTCCAGGCAGGGCCTAGAGAATTCTACAGAGAACAAAGCGTTGCTGAATGAAAAAGACAGGTTTCCAAAGAGTACCTAAGGAATGATCTCATGTACTATATGCCATCTGTAGGACTATGTACCTGCAGGGCTGTCCTCCTGGGGGAGGGGAGGTACCAGAATGCTGTCTCTTGTGCTGGGATTATGGACAGGACTTCTCTACCCCCTGCCCCCACCTCTTCGTCCTTATAGGATTTCCTTCCCTAAAGTCAGTTAACTAGGTTAGATCTCCTTTGTCCCCCACCAAAGACCTCTGAGCCCAGATCCCTCCAGATCCTTCCAAAGACCGTCTCGGCCCAGATCTCCCAAAGCCCAGCCCCGTGGGGCCAGAGCTCAGACACAGACACCTGCCCAGGTGCCCCCCCCTTCCATTCAACACTTTGAGGCAACTTGCTCTGGGTGGTGAGTAGACCGACAAGGTCCCGTCCTGTGGAGCTTCCACCCTGGTGGGGGAGGCGAGGTCGGGACGCCTCCTCTCTGCCATCGGCCAGAAGGCTCCGCCCACCTCCCCTCTGCCCAGATCCTCCCTCTGGGGACCCTCAGCTCGGTTCCCAGGCCCGCCCACGAGGCTCTTCCAAGAAGCCTTCTCGGACGCCTACAGTCCAAAGCATCCTTTCCCTTTCCACCCAGCACCCACCTGCCTCAACACTGTGCCCCCGCCTCCACCGAAACTCTTGTCCCGGGCACTGTCTTTGACTTAAATCCCTGTGTCTGCCTCCCTGTGCACCCCTGGGGGGCAGGGCTGGGTCGAAGCCTCACTTCCCTCAGAGCTGGCGCAGGCCTGCCATCTGGGGGACGAGCCCCTCGTCTGGCCGGGCAGCTCCCGGAGGGCAGGGCGAGCTTCTGTCCCTACCCTGCATATGAGGGGCAACTGCTCCCCGTTACAACCGTAACAACCCCGAGAACGGTCAGACCGGGGGTCAACAGGCAACCCCACGAGGCAAGGGCAACTAGTATATGAAGACAAACACGGCCAGAAGGGAACACGCGGGGGCGCAGGGGGGCACCCATGCTAGAAGGCCACTATGGGTGACTTTTTTTTTTGTCCTATATCTCGCCAACTTCCTGATGCACATTATGTATTGTATTACATAACTTTTCTAATTAAAGTAAGGGTTTTAGGCAGTCCAGTGTCCCCTGGGCTCTCGTGTTCTGCCCCACTGACCTCGAAGACGTGGCCCAGTGAGTCAGGGGGACGATCTAGGACGCCCTGAAGGACGGAGGGAGGGCAGGAGGGAGGGAAGGACACCACAGATCTCTGGGGAGGGCGCCGGGCCTGCCAGGGCTCCCCGCTTGCCCAAGGGGGCCCAGACATACCCAGCCTGGGAGGCTTTTCTGGTTCCAAAAGGCTGAGGGCCAGCGGGGAAGAGGGCCGGCTTCTCAAGGCCGGTGGGCAATCTGGGCAGGAAGGGGCCTTGGGTCCTGGGGTGCTAACTCCAGGGTCCTGGGGTCCCAGGACGGCAGAGGCTCCCCTCAAGAAGCAACACTGTGGTGTGACCCCGAGCCCTGAGCTGGGACACGAAGTGGTGAAGACTCAGGGAGTCCCGCCATCTCCGAAACCGAGAGACCTTGTTTATTTCCTCGGCGGACAAAACTCTGAAACATTAAAGCCCCACCAACGGCAGAGGGTTCTGTGACGGTATCATCTACACTGAGAGCCGCTCCAGCACCCAATCTCCGGTGTCTAGGAACGCTCCTGTCACTCGTCACTGTAGATCACTTTAAATTTTAATTTTTCTATTATCAGTCAGATGATAACGATGATACCTCCCGGCCTCCACCCACCACATGTCTTATTCATGGAGAAGCAGCTCGGCGGGGTGGCGAGAGGACTTGCTGGGAGGCCCCATGCTGCCCCTGCCTGGACAAGCCCCTCCGCCCCGGGCCTCAGTTTCCTCTCCTGCCTCCCGCTCCAGTCAGGGAATCTTGCCTGCCTGCCCCTCACCCCGGGCCCGCTGTCCTCACAGGTCCGGCCCGTGGCTGTTGCTCTGGGGAGCCCGGTGTCACACCGGGAGCCCAGTGCCACCCTCTTCCTGGAAGGGAAGGTCAACTTGGAGAAGAGCAAGGCAGTGCTAGCACTGGTGCTCACTGGGGAGGGCACTGCAGGGATGACGGGCAGGGAGAGCGGGCCCCAGGGGGCTTCCAGAGGTGGGGGGAGCGGGGGGAACCCTGAGGTTGGCCACCTTCTCCAGGACCAGCCTTGGCTTCCAGGCCAGGGAGCTGTGGGGCCCCTGCTGCCCCCGTGACCTGTCTCCCCACCACCCAACCGGAGGCTCCCAGGCAGCCAGCCTCCCCCATCATGTATCCCCTCCATGGAACAGCATCTGGAACACAACAGGCGCTCAATAACTGACGGGTGCTCCACGCACTCGAGAGCAGTCTCAGCAGCGCCCCAAGGAAGCGTCCCTCACGCGTGTTCCCCCCCTCGGCAGGCCGCACAGCCCACAGCACACTCGGCCCTCCGGTGTGGCTCCCGCCGAGGAAACACAGTGTTTCTCCTCAGCCCCACACGGGGACGACCAGCAGCAGAGATAGAGCAGACATGAAGTCGGGACCTCTGGTGACACTAGTCGGGGACCGTCTGCCATGCCCACATTGCAGCAGCACGCTGCTGTGCTTTATGTAAGAGGAAGACCCCCCACGGGGTATCCATCATCTCTGAAGTTTGTCGCCCAAAAGGACGGGCCTCTGAGGGCTACAGAAAAGTCCCAAGCACTGGCAGACCCAGTGTGACCCGAGGAGGGGGTGGCTGGCCTGCGCCCTGAGGTCTCCGTGTCGTCACCCAGGAGTAGCTGTGTGGAAGTTTCGTGACCGGCACCGGGACCAGACCCGGGCATGGCGCCACAGGGACAGCAAGGGACCATGGCTGGAAGCCAGGCCCCTGTCCCCCACGGCACACCGCCCCCTGTGGGTGAGACGGCCCAGGCCCAACGGGGGGGGGACTTCCTGGGCGTCTCACCTGGCCGCTCGGGGAGTCTCTTGATGAATGCAGCAGCCCTACGGGGAAAATGGGGAGCAGGGGGTGAGGAGGCCGAGCAGGAGGCCACCCGGAAACGAAGGCTATCATCCATTGGCCGTGGGAAGAAGGATGCAGTCCCTCCAGGGTCCCCCCTTCCTGCTGGGGACCCTGGGGCCGAGGGTGGTGGGTCGGGCCGACACCCCATACCATGTCCCATTCGGTAACAGCCTCAGGTGGGCCCTTCACCTCACAGGTGGGGAGACTGAGGACCACAGGGAGGGAGGGCAGAAGCTTGTGGGGGGTCAGGATTAGAACCCGATCCTCCCTCAACGTTCCTCGGAGCCCCTTCCTGTCAGCATCGAACTAACTGCTCCTCACAGAGACGGTCCAGTTTTGCACGAGGCCCGAGAGCTTCCTCGGTGGGGACAAATATACAGAACAGACCAGACCCCGTCAAGCAGAAATCCTAACCCCCGAGACCGCTCCCCACCCCAATTCCTTGCATGTCCCCGCGGGCACGCAGGGACACGCACACATGCTGCCCCTCTCTCCTCCGCCACACGCCCCACTGGGCCCCGGCACGGCTGGGAACTGGGGAAGGGTCACCTGAAGGGGAAGGAGAAATTGAGGGAGGCAAGCAGCAAAGGGCTCCGAGCGATCTCCAGCGAAGGCCCCCCGCCCACGTGTTCAGCCCTACCCGGGCACAAGGCCAAATCCAGTACCTGCGTCCCCACTACCCCGGGGCCCAGCCCTGACGTTTGCTGAAGATAAGAGGACCAAGTATGTGTGGGCATGTCCAGATAAGGTCCATATATAGCAGGAGAACGTTGTTTTTTCCAGAATGTTAAGAAGCACATTTCAAGGAGGGAAAAGGTTTCAAGGACACACGGTGGGGGCTGGGGGTGGGGGTGGCCTAAGGCGGCCGGAGCCTTTTCATTTTTCAAAACCATAAGCTGAACTTCGCAAAGTCCAAGTAAATCTGGCCTGCTTGAGCTCACGTTGCCTTTTAGCTCACTTTCCGCTTTCCCCGGTTGGATCCAAACACCGCATATTTGTTATTACTTGATTAATAGGAAACAGTTTCCAATGGACAAAATTGGCTTGCTTAGCCGCCACCTCCTCCAACAAGGCCTCAGGGACGCCTCCGAGGGTTCCCGTCACACCGGGGGCCCTATCCCCACCCCCCACCTGCTGTGGGCGCCCCACCCCTACCCCCTCCCCGGGGGCAGGGGCGGGGCCTGCAGTTCTAGAACTTGCCCCACACTAGGGGGTGTTTACTGATGCCTGTCAGGCAGAGCTGAAATATAGAGCGACCCGGAGGGCCCCAGGCACGCGCATCTAGAACCATCCAAGAGCCCACGCATCAGGGAACGTCCGAGGTCACGCACGTCTGGGACCGTCCGCGGGCACGCGCATCTAGGACCACCTGTTAAAACCACCACACACAAAAGCACGTTTTTATCAACTATCTGACTTCTGTGTTGATGTGATTCTCATTTCCTAGGGCGAAGCCTGCTTGTACTCACGCAGCCCCGTGCCCAACACCAGGGGGGACCCTAGTGGGAGACGGACGAAATCAGAGGCTCGGCCATCAGCCTGGATCTCTCCAAGTCTGACCCGAGGCATAAATCACCCAGAGCAAGACGAGGCCGGGCTGACTCTCTCAAGTCAACAGCTAGGGCGGGAGTGGAGAGAAGGCCCACATTGGGGCCAGGGAGGGGGGAGGGAGCAGCGGCAGAGGGTTGCCAGCTGGCTTTCTGGGAGAGACGCTCTCCCCTCGGAAGTTCCTTAGGAAAGCTCCCTTCTCTCTGGAAGTAGCAGGGGTAGGAGGTGCACTGGGGTTGAAACCTGCTTCCTGCCCACTGTGCCCACCCCTCCGTAGCAGCAGCTCCGGATTCACACCCCGGGCCTGGCTCCACGGAGAACCCAAATGGGAGCAAGGGCAAGTGGCTGCCCTCACCTGGCCCCCAGCCTCTTGGTCCTGCAACCACCCAGCACCTGGACAGCAGGAAGGCAGGTGCCCACCAGGGCCGGGAAGGGCATCTGAGACACCGTGAGCCTGGGAAAACCCTGAGAGAATTTCCCAGGGGGTTGAGAGAAGAGCAAAGTGAGCCCCCAAGTAAACATACCCCTAAAAGGCCAGATGGGGCTTGGCAATCTGGCACAGGCATTCCGTGATCCTCCCGGGCGGCAGAGATGGCCCACTGCCCCTGGCCCCACAGAGCCGGGGAGAGCTCCCTCGCTGCAGTCACCCCGAGGGGGCATCTTCGGCAGGACTGGCTGGCCGCGCTCTGGGCAGATTCTGCCACTGGGACGGGCAGGGCGGCCGTGACCCAAGTGGCGATGACGGCCTCCGGTGCCAGCCGTCCCCCAGTCTGGGGGAAAGCACGGGCCACCGCCAGCTCAGGAGACGTGCTTTTGGGAAAATGCGGTCATGATGGCATTCCTCTGCCATGTCTCCCGACTTGGGATAGATGTTGGCTAAGAAAATGAACCGGTTGTGACAATGACTTCCAACAGATACAATCAAATGATCTATTCCTGGATTCTGCAAGTACTGAAATGTAATTCAATTCCTGAAATGTCATTTGGAGCTGCCGGTGCGGGCGGCAGAACAGCCCGGTAAACACACCACCCGTTCAAGACCCAACACACGCGCCGACCTTGAGCCCCGGTGCCCGGCGCTGTGCGGGAGGCTGGCTCCCGAGGAGGAACAGCGGTCCCGGGGGGGGGGGGGAGCCATGGCCACAAGTGAGTATTGATGATGCCGCAGGAGTGTGCTACGAGCGAGACGCTGATCACCTGCCCTGAGCGTGAGGAAAGGGGGCTCACTGCACCCGGGGAGTCGGGGGGCTCACCAGCCAGGCCGTGGGTGTCCCCAAAGCTCCACTGAGCAGCTGGGAGGAGGGAACCCGCCCTGCCCCCTGCCCTCTGATCTAGTAAACATGGATACACATCTGTCATCCACCCACACGCACACACTGGCACAGATATGTGCACACAGACACGCACACATTTACACATGAGCACACACAGAGATGTGCGCCCTCACATACAGGGACATACACATACGCACAATGACCTGCCTGTTGGAGATGCAGACACAAGTGCACACACACACATGCATGCACACATATGTGTGACCCTGCATGCATGGGCAAGCACATGCATGCACACACATGCGTGATGCACATACACGAGCACTTACACATATGCCCCACATACATGAGTACACATGTACACACTGGCATGCATGTTTGAAATGCAGACATATGCACCATATGTGCACACATACACACATATACACATACCCACATGCATGGCACATATATACACACTGGCATGCATGTGTGACACGTAGACACACATGTGCGCACACACACACAAGCATGCACACATATGTGCATGCTCTCAAGTATACAGGTATATATGTACATACGGTGTCATGCATGAGTGGCATGAAGACACATGAACTCACATGCCCACATATATGCACATGCCCAAGTACATGGGCACACACATCGACATGCAGACATGCATGAGCACACACGCACACGCATATATGCATGTCCCCGCACAAGCACACATGCTGATGTGTGTGTTAGCCCGCAGGCACACATGAACATGCATGTGCACACATGTGTGCCCTCTGCACACGAGCACACACACTGACATGCATGTTAGCACACAGACACACATGAGCGCACAAAGTATGTATGTGAACATACACATATGCCCACCGGCAAACACAGAGACACATGTGCGCGCGCACACACACACACACACACACACCTGTGCACACAGGTGCCCACATGAACATGTGTGTGCAGGCAGTCCTACGGTAGAGAGGGCAAAGACCAGATGAGGGGCGGGGATCCCACGTAGCACCGGCGCCGGCATGAGGGGCAGAGGGCTGCCCCGGCCCCAGGATGGCCGTATCCACACCCCCCACCCAGCACAGGTTCCTTGTGACTGCGCTTCCACGGCTTTCCATGGGAGCTTCAGTCAGGGGGCTGCGGTGCGGGATGGGGCGTCTCTGGCACTGTGATGCATTTATGCCAAGGAGCCGAAAACAGACAGCAGAATGACACGCGGGCTTATGGTGACTACGTTTTACTTTACCGGTTTCTTTCTACAGTTTATGAATTTACAATAAGAGAGATATTGAAACGTTAGTTCAAATTACGACAACAAAGTCCCCCCTGAGAACCATATCTGTCTCCGCCCACCCTGCCTGGATTAAACGTCTCATATGGTAAGTGCCACACACGTAGGGACCAAGCTCTCCTTCAGTCCCCGACAGATGACAGTAAACCAGAGAAACACCTGGAAGTCGCTAGACAGACTCATCTCCTTCGGACTCCCCGTGGCGACGCGGGGGCCTCTCAGCACAGGCGGGCCGGCACCACTCCGCGTGGCTCCCGGCACCCCTTGCCGGGCCGAATACCCCCGCCTCACACACTGGGGAGCTGGTGTCTGCCCTGCCGCTGGCTGCCCCCCTGAAAGTCCCAGGCTGGTGCGGCCCCCGAAAACAAGGGCATTGTACGAGATACACTTGGCGCCCCTGTGGCCCCCAACATCTTCCGTCTGATAGCCAAACGGCGGGGCTTTTCTCGGGGCGCTGAGGGCTCCTAGTGCTGCCGCTGGGGGTTGAGATGCTTACGGTGCCGTCCACGTCATTGGGTGGAAATCAGAACAGCAGCCCGTAGGGGGAGCCGGCCGCAGGCAGAGTGGGCATCAGAAGCTTCCAGAAGTGACACCGGAGACCTCAGGTGACAGAATGGGGCTGCAGGTGGGCTCGGGAGGGGCGCACCAGGACGGACCAACGCCACGAGCTTGGCATGGGTGCTTCCCCTGGTCCTGGACAGATGTGCTCCCGGAAAACCAGCTGCTCTGAAAGTGAGCGGGGACACTGTGCTATTTGTGGGAGGTGGACGGTGCACTGATTTCCAAGCACATCCCTGGAGTCAGGGCTCAGTCGCCAGCAAAGAGGCCCCGCCCCAAACACACACACAGGCCTGGAGCAGGTGCACAGAAGGCAGGGTCGCCCGTGGAGATAACCAGGATCCTGCTGTCCTAGAATATCACGAGAGGAGCAAGAGCAGGGTTAGGGAACCTGAGTTCTAGTCCCAAGACATCCATTTCCTCCCCGTAAACCAAGTCCATGACCAAGTTCCCGAGCACGGGGCCAGCCCCACCCATGACCGCCTCGGGGCTGGGTCTGTGCATGTGCAGGGAAAGGGGCCACAGATCCCTCGCATCCAGCTCCCTGGGACTCACTGCATTTCCAGGCTGGTGGTCAGAGTGGCCGGGACACACATGCCTGGTGACACCGGGGTGACCTCACATAGGAGCACCCGGCTCAGGATATGGCCAGCTTTCCTGGCCCAAGGCCCCAGCTACAAAGGACAAGCTCTGGGAACTCGTGAGGGAGGGAGAGGGGCCCCATGTCCTTCCAACAGCCCCTCCTAGAAGGGGGAGCTGCACCTGCCAGAGGGTCAGCAGCAAGAGGAGGGGGAGAAAGGACAAGGCAGGAGGACACTCCTCGGCAAGAAGTCAGGGGAGGGAAGGGAAGTTCCTCGAAAACCAGCCAACAGGAAAGGGAACATTTCCTTCTGATAACCAATGGACGGCCCGGACGGTGCCTCTCATGGGACTTATGGGTTCTGTCTCCCTGGGGTCCCCTGCCCCCACCCTTTGCACACACATCCTCCCAGCTTCTGTCTCCCTGGCAACCCCAGTCCAGGTCCCCGGCCCTCCTCCCTGCATTTGCAGCCACACCCGGAGGGCAGAGGTCCTGCGTGGCTGTGCTCAGCTCGCTGGGCCCTCCTTATCACTCGGGAAAACCGCCACAGGCTCCTAGGGGAGCCCGGGCTGAAATGCAAGCATGGCCACCCCAAGCAGGAGACCCCTTCTGGGTGCCCCCTGGAACCGGCACGCTAGGCAAAGGCAAAAAGGACACCATTTCCCAGTATCACTGTAGGCTCTTCCCCAAACCGCAGCCTCTTCCCCACCCCCAGAGGCCCACGCTCCTCCGGAAGGCCCCTGTCGATCCCGGCCAGGCACCTTCCCAGCAGCAGAGACCTCCCCCAGCCCAGGTGCCTACACCCTGCTCCGCACCCTGAATCCCCCCCATCCTGTCCCTCCCGCCGCTTGGCAGACCCAGTAAAGGCCGCTGCTCGCTGGGCACGGAACACTTTCTCTGCATTAGGTGACCATGACCTAAAACTGTAGGTGTGGCATGTCCACCTTTCAAACCAGAAACCCAAGGCTCAGGGATGGCACGCTGCTCCCTGGAGGTCAGGCAGCCCATGGACGCTGGCTCACATCGGAACCATGTCCGGGCCCTGGGCCAGGGGGTTCACACCGGGAGTGACCTCGGGGCCCGCTTAACACATAGCTGCCTGGTCCCGCCCTGGAGATCCTGATCAGACCCAGGAGTCCACACCACAGCCGGCCAGCTGCCTGGTGGGTCCGACGGAGGGTGGGCCACACCCTTCAGAAACATAAAGACGCCCCCACAGCTGTCACTCAACTGGAATGCCACAAAGAGAGCTTAGACACCTGCCTATATGCCGGCACATCCTAAAAGGTCCCTTCTAGCAGCTTCTACAAACAGTCAGAGAAGTCCCAGGTGTCTCTCCAGCACCACCCAAGTTCCAGGGGAGCAGGAACGGGGCTGCTGGGGCGCAAACCTCCAGCG
Source organism: Procyon lotor (assembly GCA_028646535.1). Classification (NCBI taxonomy): domain Eukaryota; kingdom Metazoa; phylum Chordata; class Mammalia; order Carnivora; family Procyonidae; genus Procyon; species Procyon lotor. The sequence continues at coordinate 111,484,344 of CM053610.1, forward strand.
CCCCTCCGTGCGAGGGCGCATTGCTCGCCTCACGCTGCAGAATTCTCCAGAGTCGCAGTGACCTCAGAAGACCAGCTTTAGGAGAAATCCGTTTCCCCGCGGCTCTGCTCAGCACTGCCTTTATAAAAAATTTAAAAATCTTCTCATCTTCCAGTCAACTTCAGGAGAAAAATCAAGTTAGACACAGGTTGGGAAAGAGTGAGACTTGGGCTGTGTAACTCCAGGAAAACCGCTTTCCCCCTCTGAGCCTGGGATTCTCTGTTTCAGAATAACCTGACCGTATCTTGTCTAAGGCGGGCCGTGGCGGTCCGAAAGCCACCCTTGAAACCGGTCCCGCTGCTGGGCTCTTCTTCCCGGCACAGGACCACAAGGGTCTATAGCTCCGCCCTGGAGAGGCCCTCCGTGCTGTGTGCACGGCCTCCGGGCCCACCTCCCTCCTCTCCCACCACCGCAGAAATGGGATCCGATTCTGCAGACAAGCGCCCGGGGCTGCCATGCCCCTCGCCCGGCTGCCAACTGGCAGAATGTTCCAGTAGGTCATGACGAAGGCCTCGGCCGCCCTCCATCCCCACGGCCCACCTCTCTCTCCTGAAGGAATGAAGACTCATCTAAATAAGGAAACAGAGGGACAAGCAGAAATGGTCCCTCCCTATCCTCCCCACTGCTGGATGCCCCGTCCCTCGCACGCCCCAGAACATCCCTTCGCAGACGTTAACCCCTGAGATTTCTGGGCTGACCTCTGTGGGAAGCTGGACCCAGAGCCCTCCGAAGCTTGGCCTGCCATCATGCCACCCTCCCAAGGATACCCCCCTCGCTTCCTCACTTGACGGCCCGACATGCCCGCCACACACCTGCCAAGGGCTCCTCCCACCTGCCTGGGTCTCAGCCCCCAGCTGCCACCCTCTGTCCCCGCCGCCACTCGAGCACCGCCTGCTCCCGCCGATCCTGCGTGTGCACTTGCTCGCCTCCATAATGCTAGCATACAGCCGGCGCTCAATAAAGACTCATTGGTTGGGCAACTCGGATTCAATGAGGCAGAGTTAAGTCGAACCAGCCCTACGGCCCCTCTCCAGCGCTCGCTAGCTGTGTGACCCTGAGCACCTTCCTTACCCTCTCTGAGCCTCCGTGTCCTTGTTGCAGGAGAGATGGAAACTCCACTTGATATCACGAGACTCAAATTAGCTAAAGTATACGAAGGCAGTCGGCAAGCTTTCAAGAGCTACAGAAATGTCATCAATGTTACTATGAAAACAGAGCATCACCATAAGAGAGACCCTAACCTTCCAACGTACTAGAGTAATCGTTGCAAAATGGAAAGAGCTTTAATCACAATGGTAAGCACTATGTACACAGCTCAGGGAATCCGTTTGAAATAAGTGGTGAATCGTTCATCTCAGGTTCCCAAACATGATGGTTTCACAGCCCAAACGAGGAGGCTGGACAAACACCCAGGGAGCCGGGACTGGTCAAGCAAGGACTTTGGTTAGAGATTCCGTCTTCTGATAATTTGAAGCCAAGTAGGGTAACTGATTCAAATTTCAGAGAGCTGCGACAGTGTCCCGGGGTGACCCTACGCCCCGGGCTCCCTGGGACGGGCTCACCTATCCTCAGGTAGTCTTAGAAGTAAGGTCCCCGGCCAACAGGCTGGATGGGGAGCTCCGTGGCAGAGGGGCCCACATCCGCCCACCTCGTGCCCACGTAGCCTCAGAGCTCAGCAAACGTGGGGCCCAGGCCAGGAGCCCAGACAGCTCTACTGAGGGGAGGCTAAGGGACAAGGGATGAAAATGCAATTAAGAAAGTTTGAAAGGAGAAAGAGAAGAAGGGAGGGAGGAAGGAGGGAAGAGGAGAGGAGAAGAGAGGAGAGGGACAGTGGAGAGAGGACAGGAAAGGACCCCAAAGAACTCTTCTGGAATATGCACGGGCCTCCTCGTAGCACCTCGAGCTACAAAGATGGCCGCCTCCTGTCACATAGGATTTGTTTTCCAAAGGGAAGTTTAATGAAAGGATTGTTATATTTTGGGTTTTGCTTTCCAGTGTTCATCTTTCACAGCTGAGCACTCAGTAACTTTGTGGAAAAGTCTCTCATGCAATGGGACAGCCAAAGCGCTTGGCTCACGGGCCCGGCTCGCAGGTGCTGCACGTCTGGGGAACTCGGTCTCCCAGGAGAGGCTTCCTAAGCCCGAACATCCTCCCCACTTGGCACCTTCCCCTCCCCCTCATGGCTCCCAGGGAGCAGCTCAGTGCAGCCGCCCCCCCCCCAGGGACACCTCCCCCAGACCCTCCCCACAATGTGTGGAATCAGCACCTCTCCCCTAGCCCCGTGCCTCCTCCATCAATGTGCCCCTTAGGGGTACAATTGCCCTCTCGAGGTCGGGGGCCCTTGCTAGTGTCCCACAGCCCACGGCACGACACCTGGAGTGTCAGATAACGGATGAATGGACAGATGGAGAAATGAAAGGAGGCACCGATCAGCCCATAAGGCAAACTCGCTGGTGATGAGGAAGGAGGTAAGAGGCAAGTTCAGGGGCTTCCGGGCCTGGTGTAGACGGCAGAGTTCACCTAGCTTTCCTTGAAAAGTGTGCATTGATGCGGCATTAAGTATGGAGATAAAATCGCCCACCGCTGCTGGGGGTGCTGGCCTCCAGGGAAGGGGGCACCTTACTCAAAGTGGAGAGGAGCTTGACCACCTGCCCACCAGGCAGTGATGTGAAGGTCAGGGTCACAGGAGGCAGGGAAGCAAGGCCTGCAGTTCGTCTGGGGTAGGAGGGGGAGGCCCCAGCTACCCAGGGGGCCTAGAAGGTGGGGTTGGGGTTAATGGTCTAGAACCTTCCTTCCACGGCCACAGGGCTGTGGGTGGGAGGCTCTATCTACCTGGGCAGAGGGCCAGAGAGACATGACCCCATGGCTCAGTGTCTCCCCAAGAAACAGAGGGCAGAGGAAAAGTCCCCCATGCCAACTCGGGGACTCACTGCTGCCACGCAGGCCATGAGGACGGGGGGAGGAGAGACGGCAACCAAGGCTCCTGGTTTCAGCTTCTCAGCCGCTGCTCTATAACACCTCGCTTCCATCCGAGGGCTGCACCCCTGCCGCTATCTGACCGCCACCCCGGCCACCTGGCATTTCCAAAGTCTCTCCAGGTGCTTACGGCCCCGCTTCACCCCTGCTTCTCTCTTCATACTTTCTACTTAAAAAAAACGGCGCTCAACCCAGCAATCCTGACACCCGGGCATCACATCTGTCCCCTGTCTATAAAGTGGGACCAGACGCATTGCGATTGGGGGCACGTGTAGCCAGAAACTGGAGCCAAACCCTCTTCTTTTTTGCAGCAAATCCCCGGGGCCCCAGAGCAAGGCTCCGTTCACCAGGGCTGCACACGGCCAAGCCGTGTTTGAAACGTGAAAGGATGCGGGCTCGGGGGAAGAGGACGGGCAGGGGCTACGGCCCCAAATCACAGCCACGTTTCCACCCAAGGGCAGAAGCTCTGGGGGGTGCAGACCCGGGGAGGCACAGCCGTGCCCCCCTCCACCCCCTTCTGCTGCCCCGCTCCCAGCAAACACAAACACAACGACACGCTTTCTCTGCCCAAGACGAGGCACCGTTTCATAACAGAAAGACAGATCTGTCTTTATCACCGGTGGGGATGGGATTGAGGGGATGAGAAAAACACGGTTTCTTGATTTTCTTCTCTCCACTGCAGGCGGGGAAGCGACAGGAGGAAATATCACTGTTCTGCAGACACCTCGCAGGGAGGGAAGGTCACGATGCTTAAAAGAACCTGCTGGTTCGGAGGCGGGTCTCCATCGAGGGTGATCTAATAAAGATGCAAGAGGCACTGGTGCTCTTCCTAATACACTGCTTGGAGGAGACGCATCGCGATCGATGGTGTGAAACCGATCAGGGCAGAACCGCGCGGCGCGGAGCCTCCCTCCCGGATCCCCTCGAGGTCGTTCACTGCACCCGTGGCAGCTTCCCTGCCACGGCAGCACCACAGAAGATACGAGACTCCAGCCTCCCGGCACAGCTCACACTGCAGAGGAAGGAGTAAGATAAGCAAGCGCTGCAATGTAATAAGGAAAATGCACTTATGAGGAGGAGCGTGGGCCAGACCGGGAGCCGTGAATTCCATCCCGTGGCCCCTCTCCTGCAAGGCTCTCCCTCCTCCCTCCTCCCCCTGGCTGCTGGACTCCTGTGCTCCCAGCACGCCGCCTCCGGCCCCCTCTGCCACCCTGGACCTCAGGACGCAGTTCCCCGGATGGATGGCATGGGAAAGTCAGAGCAGGTTCCTCCGCCACGAGTCAAGAGATCACTATTTTATTTTCTTTTTAAAGATTTTATTCATTTACTTGACACAGAGAGATCACAAGCAGGCAGAGAGGCAGGCAGAGAGAGAGGGGGAAGCAGGCTCCCCACTGAGCAGAGAGCCCGATGCGGGGCTCGATCCCAGGACCCTGAGATCATGACCTGAGCCGAAGGCAGAGGTTTTAACCCACTGAGCCACCCAGGCACCCCAGAGAGATCACTATTTTAAACAGCTCTGCAAAGGAGGATATACAGCGAGGGTTTGGGGGATGGGAGCGGGGCCGGTATGAGGCCCTAAACGTGGTCAGCCCGGAGGAGTGTGCAGGGAGAGGCCCGCACGGGAGCAGGGCAGAAGCTGGACCTAGGGGAGGGGGCGGCTGAGACCTTGGGGAAGGCCGGGGCCACAGGGCCCAGGACCCTGTGCGAGAGCTTAGAGAACCAAGGTGAGGGTTTTACCATACACCCTCCATTCGCTTTGTGCCACCAACACTGGGGTGCCCCAGGGCAATGTGGGTAGGGGGCACAGACTTGCTACGGTGCCAGACAGAGCTGGGTCCCCATCCTACCTTTACAGCTCGGCCCAGTTCCTTCAGCTTTCTTCCGGCTGGCCGCAGGACGGAGGGGACTGTGTGTGTGATCCGCATCCGGGCGCCGGGCACAGAGCAGGGCTCCCACGGCCCCCACTGTCCTGGCCTGCCCCTGCCTGCCTCAAGCTTCTCCTCGGCTGTCCTTCGAGGCCTAATTCAAGCCACCTCCCAGCTCTCCCCAAGCTAGAAGGGGTATCCCACCGTGAACTTAGGTGCTGTGTGTCTTCAGGGAAGTTACCTAACCTTGCTGGGCGACAATTTATGTATAAAACAAAGACCGTAGTACCTGCCTCAGAACCTCCTTGTTGGAATCAGAAGAGCAACTGAGCAAACGAATAAACAAGTAGAGAAAAGGGCCTGGCGCGGAGCAGGCGTGTGACAGGCGTCAGGGACATCAGGGCGAGCCCCTCACAGGCTGGGGCATCCTGACGCGGGCAATGTCAAGTGCAGGCACGAGGTTGTGTTCTCCTCCACAGCTCATGTCCCAGCGTTTGGGGCAGGACGGATGCTCAGTGGTGCGGATGGCGGGGGCGGGGGGCAGGAGGGAAATCTCCACACAGACATGATTTAACTGCCCCTGCCAGGGAGTGGAAAGCTGACTTACCAGCCCTGAGGAAGCCCAGAACGTCGGAGCTGGTGCCGGGGAGGCCCACGCAGGAGAGAGGGCGGTGGAGGGTGGTCCGGCTCCTCAGAGAGAGGGAGAGCTCACCCCTGCACCTGGGAGATGCTGTCCCTTCCCAGATGTGAGGCAGGGGCCCTGAGAATCCCTGAGCACCCAAGGGGTGCTTCCCAAAGAGAGAGAAAGGCCAGGTGGGGGTGGACTCGGGGCACAGGCCAATCTCCCTCTCCCTCTCTCCTCCCGTTCGCTCCTCCCCTTCTTTTTTCTCGCTGTCTCTCTCTGCATCTCCCGCATCCCCCTCCACTGCATCCCCCCCACCCCCCGTATTTGGAGAGCAGGGCAGGCCCTCCGCTGCGGCCGTGCAGTCGGGCGTCACGCAGAACGTCTTCAGGCTGCTTCTCTCACCAGTTACAAACAAGCGCGTTTTGCCAAAAGGCCCACAAATCAATATCTTCCCACTCTGTGCGGTTCCTGAAGTAAATTACTGGTTCGTGACTAATGTTCCTGGGGAAGAGGACGCACTCTCCGAGATGGCCCGGCACCTCGGCCAGGGGTCCTATCTCCAAATAAGAGAAAACAGGCACCGATTTCCAGGACCCTGAGAGCAATGTCCTGTGCCCCCCCCCACACACACACAGAGCCAAAGGGAACCTTCATAAGGTCATTATTTATCTACTTGGAAAAAATGTGTACATCTAACATGAGTTTAATGCTCCCAGGCCTTGGCAAAACTAGCTTCTCCACCTCCCTGGGCGGTAAGCAGATAACAAAGGAAGTCAAACCCTTATTGATTTTCCCAGCCACTTGTCGGGTGTTTGTGCACAAATTAACACAGCCGCAGACAGTCGTAGACAGTGGAGCCTCAGTTTACTCCTCCGTGAAAGGAGGACAGTGATGCCTCTAGGCCACCTCGGCAAGGGAACCTGTAAGGCCCCTACCCTGCCCCGGCCTTAACTTGGCAAAGTCGGCCTCGGTTTGCACCAAGAATTTCTAAGAAGATCAGAGGTTCCGTGCAAGGGAGCAGTGGAGTGGAGAGGCCGCTTACAGTGAAGGGGAGAGTGAAGGCACTGACGCTCCCAAGAGGTCTTTAACTGCCCGGCAGTAGAAGGTACTCAGAAAACATCTGTGGGATGAAGAAAGGAATGGACGACAATGAGAATGAGTGCGCAGCTGGCGGACTGTGCACAGGGAGGGGGGAAACAGAGTCCCGTTGGGCCTTGAGGGGCTCCAAACCAAGATCTGTGTGCTGAAACTTGGGGAGAGCAAGTTGAGAACAATAAGGAAAAGAACTGGACAACGCTGGAACATGCTGCAGCTGGGGGGTGAGCGCCCTGTTGCTGGAAGAATGCAAGCCCAGAGCAGATGCAAGATCACTTCATAAACTACAGTAAAATAAAAAAAAAAATCTAAGCATGGGGTGGGCGCTGAGAATAAAAACTCTCTCAGTCCCTTTCCACCTGGCTTCTGACATTCTACATGCTAGGCCAGGGGTCAGCAAACTTCTGTAAGGGGTCCGAGAGTAAATATTTTGGGCTTTATGGGTTATGGGTCTCTGTCCTAACTCTTCGACTCTGCCTGCTGAGCAAGAGCTGCCAAAGACAATGGCATAAAAGACAAATGAACATGGCTCTGCCAATAAAACTTTATTTGCAAAAACAAGCAGGGGGCCAGATTAGGCCCATGGGCCCCTAGTTCTAGAGGGAAGATCTCATCAAGTGAAGCTGCAGGAAATCGCTAGTGTTGGCTGCCCCATCCACCCTGCGTGTCTAGCAGGAAATACATATTGCTTTGCTCTCAGGCCCAATTTAAACCATCCCAGGCACCCCACCCCCCAATTTCTTCAACCTTTTACCCTTTATTTTACTATTCTTGCTGCATTTGCCTATGCTTGAAATTTTCTGCCATAAAAAAAGATTTAAAGAGAAAAAAGAAATGCTTCCCAGAATCCAGACCTATGTAGAAAGCTGACCCTTCAGTCCCCCCATCTCTAAACTACCACAACCATGGGGCCCTAAACCAGCACCCTCACCCAGGGCCCCCACGTGCCAGCACTGGGACCAGACACAGCAGAGAGAGGAAGGATGACCACATCCGAGGTTTCTCTACAAGTTAAGGCACCTTTTCGGAGGATGGTATTTTCTTCTGAGATCACACTTTCCCTTATAACTGTCCCTTCTATCACAAAAGAATAATAATATAGGTGAGAAAGTTCTATGCTCTTATTTGACAAAAGTTAAAGGTAGCAACCCTTTGGCTCCAATTTTTATTTTTATTTATTTTAATTTTTTTTTTTTTTTTTTTTTTTTTTTGCCAGTTCAGATCCTGAAGTCTGGGAGCTCCTGCCCCCATCTTGGGTCCTAAAAACTGACTTTCCTTCAGGCTTCTGTTCACCCCCCCAGCCTCACCCCTGCAAGACCCAATCTCCCACGTGAAGCACGTGTGATGCCCCCAGGTTCTCTGCTAGCCCCGAGGCGGGTGCAGCCCTGGGACACCCACGGCAGAGGCAAAGGAGTGCAGGGGACCTGCCTTGCCATGAGATGCCACCCTGACCTCATGGTCATGCTCAACGCATGCGCACAGGCCTTTGCTGGTTCTCAAACAAACCTTTGAGGCTAGCAAGGCAGAAAACTGAGGTAGAGAAAGACCAAATGACCTGTCCAAGGTCCTCCAGCCAACCAACCGCAGGCAGAAGAAATGTATCTTCACTGACTACCTACCAGCCCGGGGTGGGTATGGCTAGAACTAGAAGATTCTTGTCATTCTGCTCCAGAGAGTGCAGAGAGCTGGAACGTTCTGCATCTAGAACGTTCCAGAAGGCCTGGCAGGGCAGGGAGATTCCAACAGTGCTCCTGCTGGGAGCAGCAGGCCTTGAGCTCCTTCCCCACCACTCTGAGGCCTGAGCTCTCGTGACCCCCCAGTATTGAAACCAGATCCCCAGAAGACCAGAGAGGAAGGGACATGCCTGGGTCTTGCCCCAGCATGCATGACCTATGCCAATGGAACCAGCTGCCAATGGGGGATGAAGTCAATTGTTTCCAGGATAATTAATTTAGAATCAGACACAAACCTACTGGGAAATCAGTCCATTAAGAAAGAGACTCAAGACCAGAATGGGGAAGTTTCAATATGTGAGTGGGGATCAAGGTATATTCTACATCCTATGGGGTTTAAGGGATTAGGGAAGGAACAAAGGAGGGTCCCAAACACTGCAAGGGGCCCTAGATGCAGAACCTCCCTCTATTAGAAATCTGAGATGGGGAAAGGGGAGGGGGTCGGAGAGGGGAGGTTGGGAGTGTAGTGTGGATAGGCAGCGGGGCTTCTGGTGTTTTGTTTTTAAAATAGTAGCTTTCTTGAGATATGATTCACAAAGCACACAACTCACAAATCTCAGGTACACAACTCAGTAATTGCACAGAGTTGTGCAATCATCGCCACAGATGACTTCAGGACATTTTCATCTCCCTCAAAAGACACCCACACCTATTAAGAGTCACTACCCTTTCCCTCCAAGCCCCCAGCCCCAATGCTGGGCAACCCTGAATCTACTTCCTGTCTCTGTAAAATCTACTTCCTGTCTCTGTAGAATCTACTTCCTGTCTCTATAGATTTGCCATTCTGGACATTGCATATACGTGAAATCACATAATCCGTGGTCTTTCGTGACTTACTCCAATCAGTCAACATATTGTTTTCAAGCTTCTTCTGTTGTATAGCATGTGAACGGAACATCCTTTGCATTGCCAAATAATATTCCACTGTATGGATTGAACACATTTTGTTTACTCGTTCATCAGCTGATGGACATTCGGGTTGTCTCCACATGTACATGCACGTTTCATGGGGATGTGAGTTTTCCTCTCCTTGGGGTGTACAGCTGGGAGGGGACTGCTGTGTCATGTGGGAACTCTCTGTCTAAACTTGTTAGGAACTGCCAGGCTATTTTCCAAAATAGCCACACCAGTTACATTCCTACCGGCAGTGCTGAAATGTTCCAAATCCTCCACATCCTCGCCAACACTTGCATTTATCGGGCTTGTTGATTCTAGAAATCTCAGTGGGTGTGAAGTGGTATCTTGTGGTTTTATCTCCCTGATGACTAATGATATTGAGCATCTTTCCACGGGCTTGTACATCTTTGGAGAATGCCTATTCAAGGTCTTAGCCCTATTTTCAATGATGTTTTGTTTTGTTTTAATACTAAGTTCTAAGTTCTTTATCTATTCTAGGTACGAGTGTAGAATACATGTGATTTGCAAATACTGTGTTCCATTTTGTGGGCTATCTTTTCACTTTTTTTTTTTTTTTAAGATTTTTATTTATTTGACAGAGAGAAACACAGTGAGAGGGGGAACGCAAGCAGAGGGAATGGTAGTGGGTGAAGCAGGCTTCCCACCGAGCAGGGAGCCCGATGTGGGGCTCGATCCCACGACCCTGGGATCATGACCTGAGACGAAGGGAGACGGTTAACGACTGAGCCACCCAGGTACCCCAATCTTTTCACTTTCTTAATGGTGTCCTAAGAAGCACAGAAGTTTTTAATTTTGATGAAGTCCAATTTGCCTATTTTGTCCTTTGGTCATTTATCCTTTTGTTATTATATTCAAGAAACAACTGCCTAATTGAAGACCCAGAAGATTTACACCTATTTTTCCTCTAAGAGTTTCATTGTTTTAGCTCTTACATTTAGGTTTTTGATCCATTTGAGTTAATATTTATAAATGGTGTGAGGTAGGGGTTCAACCTCATTCTTTTATGGGACTATTGAGTTGTACCAGTATCATTTCTTGAAAAGGCTTCTCTATAGAATTATTTGCTCTTTGAAAAAAAACTAACTGTAAATATGAGGGTTTATTGATGGAGTCTGAACTCTATTCCACTGATCTGTATGTCTCTCTTTGTGCCAGTACCATACTGTATAGACTACTATTGCTTTGTAATAAGGTTTAGAATCAGAAAGTATTAAGCCCTCCTACTTGGTTTTTCTTTTTCAAGACTGTTTTGGCTATTCTAGGTTCCTTAAATTGCCATATAAATTTTAGAATCAGCTTGTCAATTTCTGCAAAGAATTCAGCTGCAATTTTCGTAGGGGGTTGTGCTGAATCTACAAATTAATTTGGGAGCAATGCTATCTTCCTAATATTAAGCCTTCTGATCCATGAACATGGGATATTTTTCCATTTCCTGAGGTTGTTAATTTCTTTCAAAGTAAATTGTCAGTTTTGGAGTAAGTCTTGCACTTCTTTTGTTAAATTTATACCTAAGTTTTAAATTTATACCTAAGCATTCTATTCTTTTTGATACTACTGCAAATGGATTTATTTTCTTCATTTAATTTTTAGTTTCTTCATTGCAAGTGCACAAAGATGCAATTCATTTTTTATATTGGTCTTATATCCCACAAACTTATTGAACTCATTTATAATCTCTGATAGTATTTTTAGTGGATTCCTTAGGATCTTCTACATGTAAAATCATCTCTTCTGCAAATAGTTTTAATTCTTACTTCCCAATCCAGATGACTTTCAATTACTTAGGGTTTTTTGTGTTTTTGGTTTGATTGCCATTGCTTTTTTGTTTGTTTGTCTGTCTAACTGCTCTCTATGGCTAGAACTTCCAGTACAATGTTGACTCAAAGTGGCAATGGTGGCCATCCTTGTCTTACTCCTGATCTTAGAGAGAAAGCTTTTAGTATTTCACCATTAAGTATGACATTAGCTGTTATGTGTGTAAGTGTAAAAATTTCAGCCTGCAATTGATAACATTATGAAACTTCTCTTGAGTAGTTAGAAGGAATCACACAAAATGTTCTACATGTAAAATGAGCAGAGGCCTCCCTGAACCCCCTTGGACTATGGGATGCTCAGTATTCCCTGTGAGGAACAGGGCCTGCAGGGCACTTGGGGTGGGCTGCTCTCTGAATTCACCAAGACTCAGCCGTACTGGTCCTCAAACCCGCCTCCACAGGTTGTACTTATGTAATTACGTCACTTAATTAAATTTTATGTAAACTACTAGAATAGAAGTTAAAAAGGAATTGTTTTTAGGAAACAAGTGTTGGATATTTGGGGATGATCACTGCTCAATTAGGCATGGACAAAAATCACTGTATGATATTGTGGAGGAGTGTACGAAAATCTGCAGGCAGTAGGTTTTCAGTCCCTATTTCACTTGATAGAAACAGAAACTGAGAATCAGAAAAAGGAGAGGGGGCATTAACGGGTACTACAAAAAAGATAATATGGACATCATCCAGTAGACCCATAATGCAGAAAGGCTTTGGTCTTAAATCAGGGGACAGGCAGAACAAACGCATGTTTTATGTTAAAATAAGACATTCAGGTATCTCTGCATCATTTTTTTTTATTCCTTTTTACTGATCTTTTTCAATCAAGCAACTCACTTGCTTGATTCCAATGCCAATGGCACTGGAAGAGGGCTTCTTCTGCGACACAAATACAATGGCAGTTACCTGTACAGGTAAACAAGATGCTATCTTGTTTTTTTCTATCTCCCTTCTACCATTTGTTCTTTTCAAAACATTCCAGTGAGTACGCACTGCTTTTATAGCAGAGCAAATGTGTAATCAAATATTTTTTTTAAGATCCAGATTCTATTACTTCCTGCTCACAGAGGGAAGGAATCCCAAAATGCCATCTCTCCTGGCCAGCATTGTTCCTGGAGCCAACGAAGCGCCCCGACGCTACTAAAGGCAACAAGAAATCCGGAAAAGGAACAACACCAAACTAATCAGGACTCCCTGGCTCAAGGGCATTGCCATTTTCTTTGCAAGTTAATTAACACTGAAATTGACTCCCTTGGTTTGGCTGAAGCTGAGACGGGGCCCCTCACGGAGCTCTTCGGTTCACCTGCTGAAAGGCAGGCTTGTTTCGGAAGAAGGTTCAAGTAATACCACACCAGGCAAATCTCAGTTTCCTGGGAGAAGACCAGAATTCAGAGTATTTTTGCAGAAACACAGTGTTTCTGCTTCACTCCACACGGGATGGGGCGGGGGTGACCGACAGGTGCATCTCCCTGGACCCAAATTTCTCCCCACCACTCTGGCTTCTTCATCCAGCACTGCGCTAGGTTTACAGTAGGCATCTAATAACAGAATGAATGCTGCACTTGACAGTAGTTCATCAGGACACTGGGCCTCCTCTTACAGCCCCGAGTTTCTGGAATGGCAGAGGCCGCTGAAACACACACGCACATTCTCATAATTACTGGCTCTTATGTTTGAACTGCAGTTTGCTAAGCCGGACCCTGTCCAAATCCCCGAGGCGGCAGAAATGAAGGGCTTGGGAGCAGAAAGCAAGTCGATCTGGCCAGTGCCCTGTGCCAGGCACACAGTGAATTCCGAGGGTAGGAAGGGGGACTCCAGGAACTCCCAACCCCCCCGAGACATGAAGAAACAGCCCCAGTGCCATGGAAAGAGTGATAACCAAGCTGTGTTTAAACCTGCGAGGGAAGAAGGACCACCAGGACCCAGAGAGCCTGCGCTGGGCTTGAAGGAAAGGGAAGATGTGGTTTGGGGATGACACCCCCAAATCAGATACAGAAACCCCAAGGGTAACAAGAGGCGCTTCCAAGGGAGGGGTGGGAGTCATGGCTGTTTGAAAGGTTTGCCTCACCCACTTCTTCCCTGCCTTGATCCCCACCTGTGGCTGGAGCTTAGGGGTAAGGAACAGCCTCAGGCGCCGGGAGGCACATCTTAGGCCTAACGTGACATCACTGTGATCCAAGCCAGCCACCCGCTCGGGAGGAAGCTTTCCCTGCACAGCCTGCCCCTTGGCCCCCGTGGTTCTGCTGCAGCTGAGCCTGGCGCAGAGGAATTGCTCGGAGGGGTAGGTTACAAGTCGCACGACCGAACCGAAGAACACTGAGTGAGTGGAGCCCACAGCTCAGACCCCAGAGCCCAGGCGGTCAGACATACCCCCTCCCGTCGACGCTGGCTTGCATGTCAAGCTGAACGCACGGAAACAGCTCCCCCCACCAGCCAGCTCCCAGGGCAGGGGTTCTAGAAACTTCTCAAAGTGAATCCCAGCAATGCAATACTCGGGCTTCTCCAGGGCGCTCTGTTCCTCTGACGGTGGAAACAGTTTGCCCCACTTTAGAGGCAGATATAAATCCCTTAGAGAATGGTCTTGGTGGGGGGTAGGGGGCGGTGGTGGAGCGGGAGAGAGGAACCGCTGTTTAAAATCGCATGTTATCAGAGTGGCCCTCTCTTCAGCAGGAAGGAGAGAGAAGGCGGAGGGGGGAGCAGGCCCAGCGCCCATGGAGGTACTGTGAGGGGGTGGGGGACCATAAAGGTACATTCTAGCAACGGGGAGGTGGAGAGAAAGTCATACACTGTCATCTTTCCATCTTTATATGATCAGGCTGAAAATACAGTATGGGTAACCCTTGCAAAATGCAGGGGTTAGCAGTGCTGACCCCCACCTCCCAAGGTTCAAAAATCCATGTATAACTTTCAACTCCCCCCAAAACGTAACTACTAATTGCCAACTGTTGACCGGAAAACTTACTGATAACATAATGCCAGTTAGAGAAAAGGAAACACTACTAAAAAAATCACAAGAGAAAATACTTTGACAGCAGGGCCAATACCCCGCCTACAAACGGACCTGCCCCATGCCCAGCAAACCCGTGTCATTCAAGGTCAAGTTCTGCTTGATGATGACCCCTGACCCCGTGCACCCTCCCTACACCTCCTCAGCGCAAATCATCACCCATCTGGGGGCCTGTGGTTCTCGGCACAGCTGCCCGGTTACCCTGATGTGGGGGACACTCTGTGGGGCTCATTCACACCACCTGGCTCAGGACTCAAGCCCCCTCAAAGGGTATAAGGAGGTTTGTTTTGTGTTAACAGTCTCGAGAAGACAGATCGGACTCACACTCCATCCGTGTCCACAATTACTCCTCGTGCTTTAGCAGATTGTGTGTGTGTGTGCGTGCATGTGTGTGTGTGTGCGCACACGCGTGTGTGTGTGCGTGCATGTGTGTGTGTAAGCCACGGCAGAAACCTTCCCAAATGTGGCCAAATGTTCTCAGGGGTCACCCCTTGGGAGGGAGGGGGTATTGTACATAATTATTCATTTCCTACTTTAATTTTTTAAATATTCTACTGTGATCATGCACATATCATATTTCTATTCAGAAAAAGTTGAACTGCACAATGTTTTTAGAAATTTTATTTATTGGGGGCGCCTGGGTGGCTCAGTCGTTGGGCGTCTGCCTTCGGCTCAGGTCATGATCCCAGAGTCCTGGGATCGAGCCCCGCATCGGGCTCCTCGCTCGGCGGGAAGCCTGCTTCTCCCGCTCCCATTCCCTCTGCTTGTGTTCCCTCTCTCACTGTGTTTCTCTGTCAAATAAATAAAATCTTTAAAAAAAAAAAAAAAAGAAATTTTATTTATTGATCTGAGAGAGAGCGAGCACAGAGGGAGAAGCAGACTCCCCACTGAGCAAAGAGCCGGATGCGGGGCTCGATCCCAGGACCCCGGGATCATGACCCAAGCTAAAGGCAGACGCTTAACCAACTGAGCCACCCAGGCGCCCCCAAGCACACAATTTTTAAAAAGTCTTTCTAAGACAAGTAGCATGGATGGCCTCCTAGCGGGACACACTACTAACCTCACCTCCGTTCCCTTCAAAGCACGAGCACCGGTGCCTTCAGGTTACGAGGGAATAGGGCAAGGATGAGAGCCGACAGAGTGGCCCAAGGTCGCCCAGCCAGCCCAAGGTCAAAGCTGAAAAAGGGGTGTCCTCACACGTGAGAAAGCTCTCTCGGGTGTTCCCCAAAGACAGCACAGAGCACGAACAGGAGGAGAGGGGAGAGGGGGAGCTGCTTACACGCAGCAAGCCAGCTGCCTGCCCGTCTTACTCATTTGATTATAAAATATTTCTGAGCCACCAGATGGTATAATAGCGACTGGGGAGGCCCTGATACTTTTCTTCACTTCTTTGCACAGGGCTCCATTTCAGGGACCCGAAGAGTGATATCCAAGAAGCTATTCCGGAGTTCCATAAAGACAATAACTGCAGAATTAAAATTAAGAAGTGCCATGCGGTGTACCTGCATCCCAGATGTGCGTTTGTGCCCGCTTCCCAGATCAGTGGGCCTTGGGCTAATCCCAAGACACCTGGGGCACTCGGGCAGAGCCTGCCGGGGCCCCTTCCCGGCGCAGCCGGCCGCCCGGGGATCGGAGCTCTGTTACATAATTAATCCCCAGCTCGGAGGCGTAGCACTCCACCGGCTGGCGCAGGGACGGGCCCGTGGGGTGGGCGGACATCAAAGACCACGTCTGCCTTGTCCTGCAAGATCAAAGCCTCAGGGTTGATGAGTTCACCGTAGCACTCCGTCTTCTGCTTGGCTTGTCCTGCCTTTTTTGTTTCTTGTTTTGTTTTTAATAAGAGACCCTTCATTCCTACTCCTTCGACAGCTCAATAACCTAGTTAAAAACACAACAGGTCAGGGCTCTCCGCAGAGGCGCGAGCTGGGTGGGGGCTGAGCTGCCTGCGACTTCAAAGAACCCGTGCGACGTTCTCAGTAACCCAGAGAGCCACTCGGGTCTTCCTGAGCCGTAGGCTGGCTCTCAAATTACTTGCTTAGGAAGAGTGCGGCCCCAGGCCATTTGTCCAGCCTGCACCAGAGACACCAAAGACAGACCCTTTTTCTCTCTTCCCTGGTCCCCCCACGCCCCTCATCCCTGACCCACCTCCCAAGAAGAGAACAGCAGAAAGCCTTCATAGGCCACCTTGGCTGACCTGAATGTCTCTCTGTAAGGATGCGTTTTGTTTCTGGCCTTCGGTTTTAGTCGCGTCCAGCTGGATC
>CM053610.1:111501179-111536230 GCA_028646535.1 Procyon lotor
GGCTCCATCCCAGGACCCAGAGATCATGACCTGAGCTGAAGGCAGACGCTTAACCACCGAGCCACCCAGGCGCCCCAAATTTTACATCTGACAGATGAGCCAACTGCAGGCCCAGAGACAATGAATAATGTGACTCAAAGACGATAGCACGTCACCTCGATCTCAAAGCACTCCATCCCTAGCTCAGCTGCTCCTCTGGTCTAGAGACCGAGCGGAGGCTTGAGGTTTCACGAGGGGCCAGGGAAGGGATCTGGCATTTAGCTGGGCCCCACCGTGAGGTTCACTTCGATTGCAGCACGAACCCATCATGCGCCCCGGTCCCGGGTCTAAAAAGTGCCACGCCCAGGAAAGAGCCTTCCTCCTCGATAAACAAACATCTATTTTCAGTCCCACCAGCTAACAGGATTTATAACATTCCCCTACGTTTTTCTAAAAATAGTTAATCCCCTCCCCAAGTCCAAAGATGGTCAGCGATACCTTAATGCAGATTAAGCCACTATCGCAGGGCTGGCTCATCCTCAGAGGGCAGGCTCCGATGGGCTTCCTCAGCACGGGGCCTGGGCCGGGCGCCTCTCTGAGGGCCACACGACCAGCCACAGGGCACGTCTGCAAACGGAGCAGGGGCTGGGTGGGGGGAACAAACGGGTCGGGGGGATTTTCATCACAGACTCCAAAGACCAGAGGGGCAGAGACCAGCCCTGAGTAGGAGTCAGAGTCTCTCCTCGTTACCTGCTGTGCAATCCCAGGCAAATTTCTCAACCTCTCTGAGCCTCGGGCTTCTCTCTTATGAAAGATAAAACACCTGCACCACCAAACCTCACAAAGCAGTTACGAGAAGTAGATAAAGTTGTTATAGTCGGGGGGGGGGGGGGTTTGCAGGGGAGTATTTCCATGTAATAGTATTTTTTCCTTTAAAAATGAGTCATCGGGACTAATAATTATTTATAATTTCACAGCAAGAATGCAGTAACAGTTAAAACCTAACACGATAAAGAGCAAAAGCTTTACAAAGGTGCATGTTCCTAATCTAGCAATTCAACTTCTAAGAATTAATCCTGAGGCCTAATGTCACAATTAGCAAGGGCGAAGGGTATAGAAACCTTTGTCACAGCATGTGGAAAACTTTATTGCTCAAAATTGTCATTGTCCCTTCCCATGGCAGGATGATACTTCTCACTCCACTAAGTGAGAAGGCCTCACCATATGGTTTGCTTTAGCCAATGAAATGTGAGGGGGAAGAGAACTACCCTACAATCCAACAATTGCACTACTAGGCATTTACCCAAAGGATACAAAAATACAGAGTCAAAGGGATACTCGCACAGAGCAGCATTATCTACAATAGCCGAACTATGGAGAGAGCCCAGGTGTCCATCAACTGATGAATGATAAAGGTGTGGTATATATATTACTCAGCCATCAAAAAAAAATGAAATCTTGCTATTTGCAACAATGCGGATGGAGCTAAAGGGTATTATGCCAAGCGAAACAAGTCGGAGAAAGACAAATACCATACAATCTCACTCGTATGTGGAATTTAAGAAAGAAAATAGATGAGCATATGGGAAGGGGGAAAAGAAAAAAGGAGAGAGAGAAACAAGCCATAAGAGACTCTTAAGGACAGAGAACGAACTGAAGGGTGCTAGAGGGAGGTGGGTGGGCTAGATGGGCGATGGGGATTAAGCAGGGCACTTGCTGCAATGAGCACTGGGTGTTGTGCGTGGGTGATGAATCCCTGAATTCTACTCCAGAAACCGATATTGCACTGTATGTTAGCTACCTAAAATTTACATGAAAGAAGGAAGGGAGGGAGGGAGGGAGGAAAGAGGAAGAAAGAAGCGGGGGAGGGAGGAAGGGAAGAAGGAAGAAAGGAGAGAGGGATTGACAGGCAATCTCCACTTCTGAGCGAAAGCTTAACCCTCGTGTTCCACCATCATTTTTCTCTCCAGCATGAGACCAGCAAGGTCTCACGAGGGCTGCTCTGTCAGCCTGGCCCTGAGGGGACGAAGGTAGAGAGCCACACCAAGGCCAACAGTCAATGTCCCTGTAACCTGAGCGAGAGAAAACCTACACTGTTGCAAACCAAAAGATTTAGGGGGTCCTTTGTTACCAGAACAAATTAAAAGCTCATCAGATACTGTTTTACAGACATCAGATACACAGGTTAACATGCTAACATAAATCGTCGCAAACACCGTGAAGACGCATTTAATAAGAACTAGTCACGGTGAGCGTGAACAGAGGACCCGGCAATTCCCCTGGTAGACATTCTGAATAGCTCCAGGAACTCTTGCAGCGTGCTCCTGCTAGTTATTGCTATGTAACAAATTATCCCAACTTTGCAGCATAAAACAAACATTCCTATTGCACAGGTTCTTCGGGTAGGAATCTGGTTGCAGCTTAGCTGAGGGTGGTTCAAGGTCAGACATGTGGTTCCAGCCCCGATTCCAGCCAAGGCTGCTGGGCAGTGGCGGAAGGTGGCGGTGGAACACTGTTCCCAGGCTCAGTCCCATGGGTGCTGGCAGCCTCCCCATGGGGTGCCCTCACCATGTGGCAGCTGGCTTGCTCCAGGGCAAGGGACCCAAGAGTGGGCAAGAGAGAACCCCCAAGGTGGCCACTGCAGTCCTTTTATAACCTAATAAGGTTATATCGCACCGTTCTGCTGTTTTCCATCCTGGAACCAAATCAGTAAGTTGGGTCCACACCCAAGGGCAGGGGATCCCACAGGATGCTGGGATCAGTGGGCACCGTGTCCGAGGCTGCCTTCCAAGGCACTCAAGGAAAATACAGTGCTCACTACAGCATTCTCTGTAATGGTGAGAAAAAACTGCACATGACTTGGGAAATGCAGTTTATTGAGACAAGGGAACTCTATATAGCAGTTAATAAAAGAGAGAAAAGGCGGCCACGGACCATATCTATGTTATCACTAGGATTAACCTCAAATACAGTGCTGCATACATTGTCAAAGGTCAAACTACAAAACAACAGGAATGGCGTGCCTGGGTGGCTCAGTGGGTTAAAGCCTCTGCCTTCGGCTCAGGTCATGATCCCAAGGTCCTGGGATCGAGCCCTGCATCGGGCTCCCTGCTCGGCAGTGAGCCTGCTTCTCTCTCTCTTCCCCTGCTTACGCGCCCTCTCTGACAAATAAATAAATAAAATCTTTAAAAAAAAACCTATCTGAATAATAAGTAGATTTAGGAGTATTTCTAACACATAGAAACTAATGTTTGTTTAAAGCTCTTACCGCACCTGTGGCAAGAACCCAAAACACATATGGACACACAGCCCCAGCCCCCCCCGGCGGTGGGCACCCTGGGGAAGGGGCAGCAGAGAGAAGGAGAGGTTGGCCTTTGGCTGGCCTGTCACGTTTCCGGGTCTTTACAAAACAATCAGTCAAAATGAAATGAAACTATGATTTTTTTTTTTTTTTGCTAAAATGTATACAATTTTTATTCTATGTCTGTACAGGACATCTAGAAAGTCTGGACACAGAGGACATCCTTTAATTCTTTTACAGATTAAAGATGACGTCGTATCTAGATAGATAGGTTTCCAGGTTTCCTAGGTTTCCAGACACCACGGACACCGTTTTGTAGACAGAAATGAGGCTCAAGGGGTACAGAGCGGAAGGCTAACAGGGGTTACATGCGGTGGGGAGGCGGGGGGGTGGATGCTTACGATTTTATAAAGGATTTTCCCCCTTTGTTTTTCTGTGTTTGCCTATCTTATCAAAGGGATGCAGAATTTTGTGCAGGAAAATGAAAATTTTCTCCAAAGATTAAGTGAAGCACAACAGTAAAATGGCCACAGTTGAACACCAGAGCACACACGTTCTGAAAGCACAAAGAATTCCAGTTTACAGGGGAAGGTTTGAGGTGAACATACCTGCATCTTCGCAAGAGACAGGGCCCCTGGAAGCTCATCCTAGGCGGTGGCCTGCCCGGGGTGGCCCAGGGGAAGTGGCACCGTGGTCCAGACCCCCGGGAGCTGTGTGGAGGTGGCAGCCTGCTCCCGTCCCTGCGGGGAAGGGCTTCCTGCTGCCGGTGACACCAGCACACCAGTGTGCAAGCTCCCGGCACCGCCCCCCCCCACCGCCGCCAGCCCCCCGGGGGCTCAATGCCCAGAACACAGGCTTCTCAGGTACAACTGGTTATGACTATCTGACTTATGCTCCCTCTACTTCCTGAGTCCACAGTGAAAACACATTACTTTTATCACAGGGGAACAAGTAACTTTCAAAAGAGAAATATCTGTCTACATCCACAATGTGCAAGAGGCTGATGGAAGACAGGGCTCAGCTCCCACACCCCCCCTCCCCCGCAGAGTCCCTCCTGGCTGCTGCCCCCTGCCCAGCTCGGCCACGTCAGTGAGAGTCCCGCACCCTGGACATCCGACCACCGCAGCCCCTAACCGCGTTCCTCACCCCTGACCTTGGCCTGTCTTGAGCAACAAGCACAAGATTCCTCCAACCCTGCAGGTCCCGATGAGCGATGTGCCGTCTGCTGACCCTCACCCCAGTTCCTCGGCTGTCATCCCCGCTCATCTGGGCTGTGCTCTCCCCTCTGCGGCCACAGAGGCCACCCCACTCCCCCCCACCCCTCGCTCCTGAGTCTGGCTCCCCAACCGCTTACCCCGCGTGGGGACGGTTCCTTCCTCGACAGCCCACAGCCTGGCCGGGGAGCTCAGGGCCCCTCCCTGCACGCGACCCCCACCCTGCCACTTGCCCAGAGAGAGGCGGGGGTCACAGAGGGAGTTCCCGAGACAGGGGGCAGGGCGGGCCGATGGGCTTCAAACACGCGGCTGGGAAAAGGTCAGAGGACATGGAGACCCCCGTGCTGCCGTGAGGCCTTCCACGGAGTGAGTGGTCAACACAGAGGAGCCCCGGAAGGAGAGAGAAGGAAAAAGGTGGTCAGCTGGGGGGAGGGGGAGGGAAAAGTGGTGACAGGACAGGGCTTGGGTCCCAGCATGGCCTCAACTCCGTGTGACCTCGGGCAAGTCACTTCCCCCAGAATCGTCCTCCGTCATTTTCCACGGAAGTAGGAAGGAAGAGGACACGAGATAAGGAACCACTGTCCCAGCAAAAAGAGCCGTTCTTTCTCCTGTCCAACCGTCCGTCTGTCTGGCAAGAGGGACACAGGATGCTCATGACGCAACATGGGAAGGCCACACACAGCAGCCGGTCCCCACGCACGGCTGAGCAAATCAACACTCAGAACTAAACTTTTCAGTTCAACAGGCTTCGTGGACTTGAAACACTTTTACAAAGCACGGCACAGCTCGCCGGCGGGCTGCGGGCTCTCTCCCGGGCTTAGTCACCTGGATGCCCAGGCAACCGACCACAGAAGCCCAGGGTGCTCGGCCTCCCGCACCCACCACCGCCCGTCAGCTGGGGCGTGGACCCCCAACACGTCACCCTGCTCCCCAAACCTGTGGATCCGCCAGGCCGCGGCCCCCGGCTCAGCCGTCTACCAGGAGCAAGCTCTCTGCCCGCCACCTCGCTCTGCCAAGTGACCGGCGGGGGGACGCCGTGGACACCCAAGGTAGGGACAAGTGCCAGGTCCCCACACACACCCCACGCTGCCTTCCCCACTGCCAGCCTCACCTGCCCCTTCTGGGCGGCCACAACAGCTCCGAGGGACAGCCGGGACGGGCCAACCTGACCTTAGGGACCTCCAGTGAATCTACTGATGGTTATGAAGGGATTTGTTCTAGAAGCCAAAGAAGGTTAGCACGGGAAGGGCCTTAAAGACTGCCTGGGTTCATGTTTTCAGACACTTTGGCTAAGAATTTAAAAAAGAAACTTCCCCCAGAGCCTCACTAAGATGCATCCATGGGGAGTGGGGTGGGGGGCTGAGACGGGAAGGCAGATAGGGCTGCTCGCCCCTCGCTCCCCCTCAGCTGCTCCCCAATCCAACCAGACCCCACGCCTGCCTGGAGCAGGACCCACGCTGAGCCTGTGTGTGCGGCACGTTACCGCACAGCCAGAAGCCAAGGGCGTGAAATGACAACAGGTGTCACAGGGCGGCCTCCTGAGATGACACAGGTGACCCAGACCTCCCTGCTGAGCCGACAACAGGTGACGCCGGGATCCCTTCCAAGTCCCCAGAAGACCAGAGGGGAGGAAGAAGCGGTTGGAGATACCAGGAAAGCCAGGAACGAAGAAGGAGACTGAAACCACAGAAAATCTGCGAACTCACCACAGTTTGGGGTCGTTCAGTGAAAGGCAGGCACGGCCTCGCCTGAGGAACACACCCAAGAAGGCAGGATGTCCCTCTCGGCTTGGCCACTGGCCGCGATGTGGCCTCAAAAAAGCTACTGGGAGTTCATTTCCTACCCTGGAAAATCACTTCTTATATCCACTCGGCCGACAGACATTTCCTGAGTGTCTCCAGGTTCGGAAACGGTGCTTGGGGCCACAGAGGACACGAGGAGCCCCGTGCTTGAGAACACGGGCAGTCGGAAACGCGGGAGGAGGGGTGCCAGGGAGGGTCCTCGGGCGGCGGGGGGCACATGCAAAACTGAGGAGGCAGGAGGGGTGCCCTGCTCAGCAGATGGCACACGGCTCTCGAAGCCTGGGGCAAGGGATATCTGGAGCGCGGCAGAGAGGTGGACAGGCCAGGCAGGACCCACCTGGACGCCAGGTGGTCCCCTGAGCTCGAGATGCCTTCTGCAGACTACTGGCAAGGCCTTGGAGCATGGAGCAGGAGGGAATGTGGCTCAGAGAGGTCACTCTTGCAGCCGGGAGGACAGACGGACACATGAGGCGGGAAGGGAGCCGCCCAGGGAAAGGGGGACAGCCCAGTCCACAGGAGAGGGGCAAGCCGGGACCAAGACAATGACAAGACAGCCGGTAAGAAGGCCATGGACGGGAGCTTGGGTCTCGCACTGCAGTTGGTGTGCTTGGGAAATACTTACTTAAAATGCAAATTGCTAGGCCGTGGCCCAGCGGCGTCTGACTCCCAAAGCCTGGCGTGGGGCCCAGGAACCTACGATCCCCAATAGATGGTGAGGATCCACATTTGGAGAAACACAACACGGACAGCAACAGCTGGCGCATGAAGCAAGTTAATGTCTAGCAAGATCCTAGACCTGGCATGCAAGAGGCACTCGAGAAAAAGCCCTCCAAATTTTCCACAGCTAGTGCTGGCTGCCACCTCTTGAGTGCGCTAAGCACTTAAATACACCAGTATTCCAATTAATCCCTTACCAACCTGATTTAGGTGAGCACTGTAATTCCCATGTGAATGAGAACTTAGCTGTGGGCCGAGGTGTACGTTTCCCCCCCACATCCATACCGCAGGACCCCAGCCCCAACCCCAGGACCTCAGAACATGACTAGACTTGGAGACAGGTTCTTTACAGAAGTGACTGGAACGACCGAGTCCAATCTGACCAGTGTTCTTATCCGAAGAGGAAATCAGGACACAGACACACACACACAGAGACGACCGTGTGAGGACACAGTCAGGAGGCGGCCGTCCACAAGCCAAGCAGAGAGGCCTCAGCAGGAAGTCTCCGAAGGCTCGGCGGGCCTCCAGACTTGAGCCTCTGGAACCGTGAGAAGACATTTCTGATGTGTAAGCTCCCCATCAGAGAGAGAGGTAAGTTGAAGAACTTACCAGTAAGGGGTAGGGAGGGACAGCACAGGACCCAATCCCCTAGGCCTCTCCAAAGTGGTTTGCAACCACTCTCCTTACAGGGCTCAGACTACTTCCTGTGAGAACATTCCATGCCCAGTAAACGTCCCCCTGAAAGTTCAAGATGGATCATCTTTCTTCCTCATCAGAGGTCTCTACACGGGGAGCGCCAAGCGAGCCTCACGGACCCCGTTATGAGGCCCTCCTCACACACTCAGAGATCGCTGGGCCGCTCGGAAAAAGAAAACGTGTCTGGCTCACCGCAAAACGGCCCAAAGTCAGGTCTCTAGTTCGAAAGGAAAAAAAATCAAAAGGACCAAGACTTAAATAACAGGAAGTGTTCTGAGGGCTGCAGACCCCACAGGCCGAGTGTGCAGGTGCAAAGGGGCAGTGAACGGCAGAGAAGGAGCCAGGGTCCTGGAACCCGGCACCGCCTGACGCAGCCACCGCCCGCACCCCCTCGGACGGTTAGACCATGTCGTGCAGGAAAAATGCGACAAGGCTGAGCCCCAGATGATGGGCCCGGCTCCGCTTCAAACACACCTGGTTAGCCAGATCTTTAACTCCCAAGTTCCTGTGGCTGGGAGCCCCTCCGGCCCAAGGTCCCCCTGAAGCCAGGGACTCTGGGCACGGGCAGGGGTGGGGCCAGGGGGCCGAGGGGTGGGATGTGGGGATGTTCTGGAGGGAGAGCGTGAAGTGACAAGGAAGCGATGGCCTGGCTGGGACAGAGGTGCCCCAGGGCTGCGTGGGGGCTCCCTGGGAGGCTACACTTCCCTGCCTTTCTCAGCTTCGAATGGTTGCCCACATCTCTTGGCTGGTGGCCCCGTCTTCCTCCGCCAAGCCAGCCGCAGCGCGGGCCTGCATCTCTCTTAGTCACATCGCCATCAGACCGCGGCTGCGGGAGGCTCCTCCCTCTCAAGGTCCTGGGTCCACCTGCAGAGTCTGGGACGCTGTCCCTGAGCCAAGATCCCCGATCTTAATCGCACTGCCAAGCTCTTTCCCATGTAAGGGAGCAGAGTCTGTGACTTTGCTCCCTTACAGGGGATCAAGGGTGTGGACCCCTGTCCAGGGAGGTGGGGGGAGCGGGGGAGGCCACTCTCCTGCCTGCCGGGAGACCGTGAAGGGGTTGGATTCCACAAAGCTGGAGAAGGGGTTTCTAACTTCTGGGTTCACAGAAACCCAGAATGGCCCAAAGGCTTCCTGAGGCTCACCTCTATTTTCCCCAAGGCCGGAGAGGTGGGCTGGGGCAGGAAGATGAACTTTAATCATCTCCCTCAACAACCCTGCCACCCCGACAGGCCTGAACGTCTGGGGCACAGAATATTCAGGTGGGCGAATCGGTCAGATCTTGGACAACAAACCTAACTGAGCACCTGGTCCAAGCGAGGCACCGTCCCAGGCTGGGGTCAGACACACCTGAGTTCCCAGGCGCGTTGTCACTTCCAAGCCGGGAACCCTCGGAGAAGTCGCTTAGCCTCTCTGGGCCCGAGCGTCCTCACTGTGTAGTGGGACCCTTGCCATCACCTGCGTGCTATGGAACGTACCTGAGCCCACACCCAACCCGGTGCATGGGGCGGCCCCTCAGCAGCCCCTCTCCGTGACTCGCGGGGTCAGGGTTCTAGAAGCACATGCACAGCTGTGGACAGGAATGGCCTCAGTTGACGTCTTTTTCCACTTACTACATCTTTCAGGCCACCACAAACGCAGTTTCTGGTACATCAGTCAGGAAATGAAAAGTTACGGGTCGAGGGTTAACCATAAATGACCCACTTGCGAATACTTACATAGTAAGTCATTAGCGCGAACGCCGTCGGCAAAGAATTACACCCGGAGAATTCAGTCCCGTACGACCGGGCCCTGAAGAACACCATTCTCCAGCAGAACCAGACAAGGCTCTTGGCCCCGTTAGGTCCTGGCTGAAGGTAGGAGTACTTGTGCCCACAGATGACCGGCAAATCGGCTCCCGTTCTGTCTTTAAAGCACTCCAGAAGAAAAACCAACAGAGTCCTGACATTGGTAAACTAATGTGGACACCACACTCTGATATAAACCAGCTCACGCAATCCTCAGGCCAGCCTTACCAGCTCGGTGCAGTTGACACGGAGGAAACTGAGGCTCGGAGCCGCTAAGTGACTAGGGGGCTCACGGGGCCAAGAAACGGAGCCGCAGTCTAACCCCTCCAACAGCCATTGCAAGAGATCTAGAGAAGCAACGGGCACGGTCCCTCCAACGGCAGGCCCGCCCAAGCCGCTTTATACGTTCTGGGGTTAGAGAACCAATAGCCATGAAATGCACATTTCGAGATTCTAACATCATCTAGAACACTTGCAAGAATTTCTCCAACTTCCAGCCGTGGCTGCAAGTCACGGAGTAATGGGAAGGTGAGGCTGGAACCCGGGTAGACTCGGGCGACAGGAGCCCTTCTGTATGCTGGGAGGGGCTGGGGCCCCAGGGAAGGG
Source organism: Procyon lotor (assembly GCA_028646535.1). Taxonomy (NCBI): domain Eukaryota; kingdom Metazoa; phylum Chordata; class Mammalia; order Carnivora; family Procyonidae; genus Procyon; species Procyon lotor. The sequence goes on from CM053610.1 coordinate 111,511,279, forward strand.
GAGCCCCGGCGTGTGCCCCGGATGGGCTCCCCTCCTTGGGGACGCCGCAGCAGAGAGGCTCTGGGCCATCCCTCTACGATGTGGGGTCCATGGGTCCAAGCAGGGAACAGCCCCACGTGCTCCGGCCACCCGGACACAAGCTCGCTCTAGCTGGGCGAGGGAAGGACAGCAAAGACAGAGAGCCAGAGGCCAGAAGAACAGGCTGACGTGTCTGCGGGGCGGCGACGGTCCAACCCAGCTGGAACGCGAGGTGGATCTGGGGGAGGACACGGTGGCCCGCGGCCCAGGCTGAGAGCCCGGAGCATCTGTGAGCAAGCACCAGCCAACTCCAAAGTGCACAGGAGGGGGAGGGGGGGCAGCGTTCTCTAAAAGACAGAATATGTGTCAAGTGACAGTGCCCCAATTCTCCCCAGAGGGAGAAACGCCCTGTGTCATATATTTGTCAGTGCTGCCGCTGAGACAGAAAGAGAACCCCTCACGCAGGACATCCCGGGCTTCAGGCCAGCCCCGCACACCGTCCCCTCGAGTCACAGAAAGCCAAGAGGGCCTAACGCACAGGTGAGGGCACCGAGGCTCCGGGGAGGCGAAGACAGGCCCCCAGGTCAGCTCACTCCTGGCCCGGGTGTCTGGCCAACTCGACCGGATTGCAACCCCCTACCCCCAAAGAGTGGCCTGCCAAGGTTTTGGAGGTCAAGGAAAAGAGGGTCAAAGGTCAAGGTGTCGAAAGCAGGACCAACCACAGGGTTCCCACCACCCGCTTTAAGGGCCTGAGGGTGAGAAAATGACACACCAGCCTCCTTCAACACACGCTGAAAGCAACTTCCCACCCTCCCCGAGACCACTGGGGAGGCATCTGCTGGCGGCCGTGTGGCCAGTGGCCTCGTGAGTCAGGGACACTCCCTCTGCGCTTACTCTGAGAAGCAACCCCAAGAAAATGTGGTTAAGTCCATTAAACTTTATACCCCCCAGGCCAGCCTGGGAGAGCGCACCGTCCTCCAGCGCAAACTGCTGCCTTCTGGAATTACTCCATCCCGATGCGATCATTGGGCCCCCAGCGGGCAGGCACGCCGAGAGCGAGTGTGGCCACGGCCGAGGGGGGACACGGGGCGGCCCACAGCACACCCGCAGCCCTCTGCCTCCTTGGGGGCCTCACGGTCCTCCGACCAGTCAGACTGTCGCTCTGTCTTGGGTGTGAATGGATGGCTCTGTGGAGGGTAAAATAACGGCAGGGCAATAACCTCATTCCTACAGAGTATAAAAATCCCCAACTGCAGCAGCATCTCCCAACCAGCGCCCCCCAACCCGGCCCATGGAGGGGAAAAAGGCCCGGGGGCCTCACTCTGCAAGGCCCTGGATGACGGAGGCACTAACTAGCACCGAGCAGATGCTCCCGGCCCTCCTGCCGCTCAGCAAGCAGAGCCTTACGATGCACCTGCTCTTTGGGATCCTGGCATCCGAAAAGCACATACTGTATTAGGAAGCTTCTTTGCAGGGACACCCCAGAAGAGACATCATGGCGGCGGCTCTGGGCCCAGCGTTAGGAATTGAGAGGCCTGGTCAGCCAGAGTCTGGAGGAGGAGGGGTGCTGGGATGATCCTTGAGCAGGCTTCTGTGGAAGCGGATGCAGGGAACGGCTCAGAAGCACGGGTCCCTGAGGCCTCTGTGGGACACAACACCCATCTCTGCCCGGCACTCAGGAGCCCACGGCAATCCTGGCATGGCTACCTTAGGGCCCTGAGACCTGGGGCAGGTCGCCCCCTGAATCCCAACATCTGTAAACCCTTCCCGTGTAAAATAATTATGGCCCAGAGGCTGGGGCTCCAGAGCAGGCAAAATTAAATGAAGGCTGGAAAGTGTTGTCTGTGAAATGAAAGCCCTAGAAGATTGATGACGGCAGCTAACGGGTTCGATCCCAACAACGCCCCGACCCCCACCCCCACCCAGAACAGAGCGACAGAGCAGGGAAGGTCCCGCTGACCAGGAACAGCACCTTCACCAAAGGGCAGGGAAGACAGACAAAGCGGGACCAGGAGCAGCTCCTTCACCTGCCCTCGGCTCTCTTATTCTGGCTTCCCCAAAGGCAGCCTGAAACCCAGCAAGGTCAATCAGGAATCCCCCAAATTAATGCGGCGATTTCTGAGCAGTGCTGCAAGGCTATGTGACCCCCAGAGCCACAGAGCAGCTGTCCCTAAAGAGAGGAAACTGAGGCACAGGGGATGTGGCTCCCTTCCCAAGGTCATGACACAGGTAGCCTGGCTGGACTGGGACCTTCCTGCAGAGAGCTTCCCCCCTGCCCCCAGAGATGCCGTCACTCCAAGAGCCAGGCCCCCCAAAGAATTCCCCAGGAACAGACCACTAGCGACAGCTCCGTTGTCATGGCAACCAAAGTCTTAACAACTTTGGCATTTCCATGACCTTTGATTGATCCAGTTCCCCAAATTTACATTACAACGAAACAGTATTTGCATTTAATTTATTTTAATTGGCTTCGCCCTCAATAACAACTGGGCGAGTGAGTTTTTCCTAGGGGGACCCTTAAGACAGCACCGAAAAAAGCTAATAATTTAGCGTTTTCCTGTTCGGAAAAATTCTTCGCTGACTTTCTGGAAGTATGTTTTTGCTTAATTCTCCTTTCCCAGGTTGGAGTTCATCCTTTAGACTCTCCTGGCGTCACAGTGGGAGGGTAAGCTGATTAGAACGCTTTCCAGGTTAGTTCAAGGCGTGTGGAGGAGCGACACGGAAGCACAGGTGAGTCCCAGGAGGAGTCCCAAGAGACTTTTTCCTCCCCACAGACACACCCCTCGGGCCTCGGGCTTTGTGTCCCCAGCAAGGAGCAGGCACTCGGGGGCGACTGTGTGTTGAATGAATGAATGACGGCTAATTCTCATGGCCGGAGATAAAGGGCCATTTGGGATGGTGCCAGCTACTCAAGCTTTTACTATTTTCATTCAAAGTGAGGTGTGGTTTGAGCCTGGAGATGGGGTGCCTTGCTAGGGCTGTAAGAATAAGGAAGGGGTGCAAGTGTGGGGGGCTCACCCAGGAGCCTTCACTCGGAGCTGCCTCAGTCCCTCCCACCAATTCCACTGAACATCTATCTCCATGGCTGGGAGCAGTTACAGCCCCAACACGAAGCCTAACAGGGAACAGAGAGATGGACGGAACACATTTGGTCTCTACCCTCCAGGGGATTCTGTCTGCTGGGAAGAAAGACTTATTTTTTCATGCCGTTCCCTCTGAAAGATGCTCTGATGATGACAGGAAAGTACAGGTGTGCAGGGCACGGGCAGGGGAAAAGGCAGAGCTTCTCGAAGCTTCTTGAAGGACATGTGGATGCTCATCAGGTTGCGGGGGGAGGCGTGCTCTCCTCAAATGAGGAGAGTCAAGGTGAGTGTTCTCTTTCCCCACAACCCAAGACCCAACACCCCAGACGGGGAGCGCCCTGTTTGCTAAACACGTAACTCTGATTTGAGCCAAGCTTGACTGTCTATATTTGAACAAGTGTTTTTAATCTGACCAGTAAGTTTCCAGGCTGCCTGACACACCATCAGCCAGTGACTCCCCTGCCCAGCAGACTTAGAAAGTGGGAGCAGATCCAAGAGTCCCAGAGGATGGGCGGGCAGATACAAATTTCCATTTCTTTTCTGAGTCTCGGACAATAACGGTTCTCCGGGCCTCTTCTGTGGGCTGACACCTTGCAGGAGGGAAATGAGAACCCCAGGTTGACCCCAGACTGGGAGAAGAAAAAGAGCAGAAGACTCAGAATTTCGGTTTCCAAGGTGGGGGTGGGGGGCTGGGCATAAAGACCCAGCAAGGTAGATCTGCCGCATTAGACCACCATGAGTCGGGGGGGGCTGGGGGGAGGGGGTAGGATGCGAATATAAAAAGACTGATGATAAGATGATGGTAATAGTCTTTCCACAAATGCAGCACTTTAGAGTTTACAAGAGGACTAACAGCTATTTCTTACAACTATCGGGAAGGGAGGGTTTTAGAATTCCCATTTCAGAAGAAGAACGGGGATGCCCCGGGGCCATGTTCCAGCAGACCCAAGGGACCTACGTGGGGAAGAGACGGTGAGTGCTGTTTACACCCCGGGAAGGGGAGCAAGATGGGGACCAAATTCGCTCAGGGGCCTTTGTTCCTTTGGAAAAGAACAGTCTGGTCACTGTCCCTTAGAACAGAAGTCAGTCCAGCATCAGGAAGAGACATCTTTAGCCCTCCCCACCCCCTGGGTGGCTCAGTCGGTTAGGCATCCGACTCTTAATTTCAGCTCTGGTCTGGATCTCGGGGTTGTGAGTTCAAGCCGCACGTTGTGCTCCAAGCTGGGCGCAGAGCCTACTTTAGAAAAACAAAAACCAAAACTAAACAAGAAGAGACAGCTCTAGTCTGGGGTCACCTTCTGCAGCTCGATGAGACAGGAAGTCTCCTCGGGGCCCCGGACACTGGGGGCCTGTGGGTCGTTTTCTTGCGTCCTCTGCGGCCGGGACCACTGGTCCGATCACGGCGTACACAGAGGCTGGGGGCAGCGGCTTCCTCGACACCCCCGACGTCCAGTGTGGCCACCTGCTCTGCCCCGTGCCCACCGGTGGCTCTGCAGGCTGTGACAAGTCCACTCGAGGTCCCTGCAGTCAGCAAGCTTGTGCAAAACGGGCCATCCCGTGGTGAGGTGGCAGGGGTCTTTGTTTACTACAAACCTGCAGCAGGCAGGACGAAGTGGAAGTGCCCTCCTCTGTGGAAGAAAGCCTTCGGCAGGAGAGAGAGGGAGGCAGGGAGGCCCACCACACGCCTCCAGCTGCTGATGCTGCGGGAGGCTGTCTGTGGCTCCAGGGCTGCCGGTGGGAGCTGGGAGCCGATCAGCCCAGGGCCCCTCCTCGGCTTCGTGCTGTCTCATTATCAGTCCCAATCCTAACACCAGCTTGGCAAGGGCAGGGCCCCCAACAACTTGCTCACTGTTGGTCCCCAGGGCCGGGAGCCCGGCCCGGCGCACAAGACAAAAAAGAGTCGAACCAATTTGCCAACCTGCACAGAGTAATCATCACTCACACTAAAGAGAGCATCCCTAGCTTTATTAAAAGATTTTGTTCTGGTTGCTGTTTCTGGTAGGTGTTCCCTTGATGCATTTGTGTGTGTGTGTCTGTGTGTGTGTTTCTGGCAGGAAAGGCAGGGGCACACAGCATTAACAATCAGACAAACAGAAGAGAGGGCAAAATCATGTCAGAAATCACTAGACTAGGGGCGCCTGGGTGGCTCAGTGGATTAAAGTCTCTGCCTTCGGCTCAGGTCATGATCCCAGGGTCCCAGGGTCGGGCTCTCTGCTCAGCAGGGAGCGTGCTTCCCCCTCTCTCTCTGCCTGCCTCTCTGCCTGCTTGTGATCTCCGTCAAATAAATAAATAAAATCTTAAAAAAAAAAAAGAAAAGAAATCACTAGTCTAAGTCCACAAAACGTATGACCTTTGTTTAGAAAAATTTAATTCACACGCACAATTTCAGAAATAGAAGTCAGGCTTGCTCCTTTTCCAGGACGACTGGGAAACCGAGGAAACCACAGGGACACACCCGGTCTCCATGGTAACCTACCTGTTTCCAGTGATTGGAGGGCTTCCTTCTGCCTCCATGTGGAATCCTACAATAAACTGAGGACCCAGCTTGCAAAAATAATAATTTCTGAACACTGTAGCCAGACTAATTTTTTTTTAATATGGGTTCCTTATGGTTAAAATCCCGAAATAGTCTACCAGATGTGTACGGAATTTTGCTGACAATTATTTTCTAGCTCGGATCAGAAATATGGACCTCGGACTATAAAGATGTGATGTTTTTTAAATTTCAAATCCAAGAAACTATAAGTAGACACTGAGCTAGGAGCAAAGGCAATGTCTGGTATCTCACAATATATGGCCCAGTCACCAGTACCTCTCTCTCCTTCACCCTGAAATTTATCCTTCATGTTAGCCAAGTCCTCTGATGATTGGCCTCAACGTCATAACCTTCCACTGCTGACTCAGTATCTTGGACTCAGACAGATCGAACCCCTGAAAAAATAACAGCCTAAGAAGCTTTTGGAGCGATGCCACCAAAAGCCAGGTATGGTCCTGATAAGGGCTGCAGGGTCCTGCTCCCCAGCCAGTAAATGAAGACAGTCAACCCAATGTCAACCCAACACCAACCCAACACCAATGTCAACTCAACACCAACCCAATGTCAACCCAACACCAAACCAATGTCAACCCAACATCAACCCAATGTCAACCCAACACCAACCCAATGTCAACCCAACACCAACCCAATGTCAACCCAACACCAACCCAACACCAATGTCAACCCAACACCAATCCAATGTCAACCCAACACCAACCCAAGTCAATGCAAGGTCCAAGGCAAGAGCAGCACAGGGAGTGAAGAAGGCTCACCTCCAACTGGAAGGAGACAAAGACCAGCACGTATGAAGCAAGAAAGGGAAGGGATGGGGAATAGAAAAAGTTGTTTTCAAAAAGGGAGCTGAAAAGCAGCCTGACCAACAAACAGCAAGGAGATTATCCCTGGAAGAAGGCCACGGTGCTGAACACCTGGTGATGAGAAAACCAAAGGAAAACCAACAGAAGCCAAGACAAGGCACAGGCAGGGTGAGGGCACCGCCCACCTCATCCAAACACTGGGAGAGACCTGGTGGGAGCCACAAAGCCTCTTCTAAATCGAGAAACAAAATGAACTCCCAAATTCGAGCAAGTAAAAAAGAAACAGCATATTCTCGACCATAAACAAATTCTACCCTCCGCCATGCTGAAATGGTGAATTTCTAGGAAGGTTCAGAACATTTTTCCTCATACCTAGTTAATAAAGTTACTCAGCATCGAATTTAGATGAGATTAGCAAATTCTAATGATGCATTATGATAAATCTGCATTAATTCAAATCATCACAACTATGGAATTCGTGGGTTCCAGACAGTCTGACAATAAAAAGAAAGTTTGCTAAGCAAATAATAGGGTAAACAAGGTTATCAGAGGAATGTGTCCTTGGGGTTCCTTTTAAAACCTTTTTTTTTTCCTAGTTGCAAGAATAATACACACCCATTGGTGAAAATTCAGAGTGTAGGGGAATATGAAAAAGCAGGAAAGAGAAACCCCTCGTGATCCCATCAGACTCAACCACTGTTAAAAGTTCAGTGTATGCCCTTCTCATCTGTTTTCTCTGACTTTTTTTTTCTCTCGCAAACATAACTGGAATGAAACTGTCCATATAATTCTACACCTTGCTCCCCAGCCCCATATTTATAGGAGAAATGCTGAAATTGCTTGTTTTCAACCCCTTTAGCAAAAACCTAGCAGCCTACAACCACAAATGTGCTCATTTCAGACTCCCCTGAACACAGAGCCCAACACTCTCATGACCCTGAGCTCCTGACCAGAGCCAAAATGAACAGTTTCATGCTTAGCCAACTGAGCCACCCAGGCACCCCCTCAAAGAATTCTTAATAATTACGTTAGTTCAATTAATTCAGGAGTTTGCGTTAATACCCACTTTTGTCCAAGAATAACACAATTGCTTGTTTTCCATAATACTCCCTAATTCTCCCTGATTCAGTTAGTCAAAACAAAAAGTTGAGTCTACCAGTTTCATGATACTCATCGGTGAAGAGCCTCCCAGAAAAAAGAGAGTTGCACCATTACAAAGAGGGGGGCTGTACCCCCTGCACTGGTTTTCCCTGGGCATGTCCTCTTAAAGGGACAGTCAACAGCTCCTATGTCAGGCACCGGATCTAGGGCCTTAGAACTTAGCTCCTCGGCCAGGCTTCTGCGCTCCCACTGACATCGTTCACCTCCTTTGTATCACAAGTCCATCCTCTTCATCTCAGCTTCCTTCATATGCAGCACTAGTCCTGGGACAGGAAGTGACAGGAACATGCCAAGTGGACAGAGGGAAGTCCACCTCTCCACCTCCCCAACGTCAGCATCCTCTGACCCTTCCCCTTCCTTCTCATCTGTGCTCCACACACTTGTCCTCTGCAGGACCAGCTTCTTCTGAATCAGGGTGCCGGCTCATGAGATAGCACTTGCTAAGGTGTCTGTGTTTTCTAGAACGTTCATTTTTTTTTGCAGTCAATTGATCTAGGAAAATTCTCTCTGTGCTTTATGTTGGGTGTGCCCTATAACTCAAGTTTACATTTTTTTTTTTTAAAGATTTTATTTATTTGACAGAGAGAAACACAGCGAGAGAGGGAACACAAGCAGAGGGAATGGTAGCGGGAGAAGCAGGGTTCCTGCCGAGCAGAGAGCCCGATGTGGGGCTCGATCCCAGGACCCTGGGATCTGACCTGGGCCGAAGGCAGACGCCTAACACCCAGGCGCCCCACATTTTTTTTTTAAGATTTTATTTTTAAGGGATGCCTGGGTGGCTCAGTCACTTAAGCCACTAAGGCTTTAAGTCATTCCAGGTCCTGGGATCGAGCCCTGCATGGGGATCCCTGCTCAGGGGGAAGTCTGCTTCTCCCTCTCCCCCCTGCTTGTACTCTCTCTCTCTTTCTCTCTCTCTCTCTCGCTCTCTTCTCTCTCCCTCAAACGAATAAATAAAATCTTTATAGAAAATAAGATTTTATTTTTAAGTAATATCTATGCCCAACGTGGGGCTCGAACTCACAACCCCGAGATCAAGAATCGCACGCTCCACGGACTGAGCCACCCAGGCGCCCCTCAAGTTTACATTTTTAAACATTTCTCTTGAACTGTAGAGCTGACAGAGAATGTAGAGGTTACCTAGTCCAAAGCTCATCTGACAAACAAGGGGACTGAGATCTGGAGAGGAAAAACCACTCACGCCAAGTTAAGGCCAGACATCAACAATGAGATGGGACTCGTTCCGCCAGCCCAGAATGCCTTGATGGCTTCTACACCCCGGTGCCTCGATTTTAGCGAATGGGAAAAACACTCGCCAATCAGTGATGAGCACAGAAAACAGTGCTGACCTGCCAATCACACATCCAGCCTGCAAAGCAAGCCCTTTTGGCAAAGGCGTTGAGCTTAAATGCTTCAATTCCCCCACCATCCTCCAGCCGAGGGGAGGGAGCGGTAGTTCAGCTACACATCTGGGCATCCATCGTGTTTCAGGTTCTGTGCCAGGAATGGGGGGCCGTGGAGGAGAAATCCACAGGATCCTACAAGCAAAGAGGCCCACTGTCCTGGGAGAGGCAGACCAGCACAGCACCCAACCAGGAGGTCCGGCTCCAGCCAGCACCGGTGAAGAGGGGCAGCAAAGGGCCTAGAGAATACAACAGGAGCCAAAGGTGTCCTCCCTGGAAAGGCCACGCGGAGCTCAACAGAACAGGTACCACTGGGCCTCAGCTGGGCCTGCAGACAGGTGATTTCTCAGTCGAGGCTCTCCAGAAAAACATAAGCAGTAAGAGATACATACATGAGGACACTTACTGGATGAAATTGGCTCATGAGACTTTCGAGGCTGAGGAGTTTCCCCAGCCTGCCACCTGCAAGCTAGAAACCCAGGAAAGCTGGTGTTGTTCAGTCCAAGTCCAAAGGCCCGAGAATCAAGGGAGTCGATGGTGCAAGTCCCAGTCCGAGTCCAAGGGCCTAAGAACCAGGAGCACTGACGTCCGAGGACAAGGGAAGACAGACAAGGAGAAGGGGGTCTTCCTTATTCAGTCTACCAATTCAAATGCTAATCTCTTCTAGAAACAGCCTCACAGACACGCCCAGAAATAAAGTTTTACCAGTTACCCGGGCATCCCTTAGCCAAGTCAAACTGACCCATGAAATTAACCATCACGGGTGGGATTTTTCCAAGAATATTCTGGATCAGTGAGTCTCATGAGGCCTTTGTCAGAGTAACATTCCAACACCCACCCATTTGGGATCCCTGCACCTACCATCATCTTGTACTAACTCCCCTCCTCACCCTCCTCACAGTAGGTGTCCCCCCACCCCCCACAACCTGCTGGCGAAGAACAGCTAACTCCACAGAAATGGGCTCCATGAAGCAGTGACCCAAACGCTGGGAAGCAGCGTGGAGACTGGATGGTGGTGTTGATGGCGAGGAGGACGGGGAGCAGGATGGAGACCGCAGTGACGGTGGTGACGACGGGGACGGTGATGGAGGCAGATACTGGGAGCCGCATGTGGCCCAGGACAAAGCCCGGGAAAGGGAGAAATGGGCCGCAGTGAGATCTTCACGCTGCTTGCGGGGCCCCGGCCGAGAGGACCCGGAATTCCTCCCCTGTGCTACAACCCACCCCCATTTCCCCCAATGATAGTGAAAATCATTGCCAAATGCAGGAGCTTTCACCTTCCAGCCAGCTCCGAAAACAATCGGCTAGGCCATTTTGTTTTGAGGGCAGATAATAGCATATCACCGAGAACGCATGCTAATAAAAGCAGCAATTCTTTATCCCACCTTCGGAGAGAAAGGAGAGAGACAAACCCTCCCCAGAGAATAAGAATGGATCACAAGGGCCAAAGGTCCAGCAGGAAAGAAAGCCGAGCCTCAGCATCTGTCCCAGGCCTCTTTCTACCTTCACTTACTGAAAAGAAAGACACCCAAAGAAGGCGAAGCAGCCACCGGATTCCGTCTCCCACCCTTGGAAGCTGAGCCAGACTGTCCAGGCTGCATCACCAAGCATGACATAGGCACCGCATGACTGAGGCTTTTTAATAAAGGCTTATTCCTGCCACTGCCGCCCCACGCTTTGGAGAGGGCTGAGAGAGAGAGAGAGGGAGCCACGAGTCCTGCCACCCACAGCCCTGCCTGGGGCCCACGGCTGGGGCACAGGCTTTTCTAGCCATCCCACACTCACTCTGGCAGGAGTGACTCCCCAGCCCCACGTGTAAATACAGAAAATCGTACGACGTTGGAAATGATTTGTTTTTAAACCCAGGTGATTGATTTTGAGAGGTTCTCGCTTCCCTCCAAAAATGGATTGCGGCACGGCCAAGGCAAAGGATGGGAGGGACAGGGAAGGGTGGGGGGAGCTGTCGTCAATTCTATTTTCTGGAAGTGTCTGTTAAATGCACAGGAAGGAAGCAGAGACTTGAGCATTTTGCTGCTGGAGGGGAAAAAGAGGGCCGCGATCCAGACACACAGCCGCAGAGAATCGTCAGGCTACCGTTCTCCCAGGAGTCCCCGGGCCGCCCACTGGCACACAAGCACGCTCGCAAGCCAACCCCAGAAATGGTTCCAACCACTCTCACTGGGGCTGAGGAACAACCTACCTAGATCTAATGACCTCACCTGGATCCCTTTGGGCAGCCCCCCAAGTTCAGAGTCACCACGGCTGTGTCAGAGACCCTCAAAAAGGCTTCTGAGGAGACAGGAGCTGGGCCATCCAAAATGGCAGCTCCCTAACCTCCACATCATGGCCCTCACCAGCTCCCTTCCCGGGCCTTCTCACACACGCACAGGCTCTCACAGCAAATGCTCTGCTCCTACAGCCTGGGTCACAAGGTGCCTAATAAACCTGACTGTGGAAAGAAACCCTTAGTGGCAGAGGAGGCCTCCCAGGAACGTTCAATAGCCATAATGGCCACACTTAACCACAGACACGTGACCAGTCGAAGACTCCACGGAGACTTTATGTCCACGTTCCACATGATAGTCTAACGTGGCCCCAGAACCCCTTCATGAACGGGCTCAGAAAGTGTCACCCAGACGACAAATGACAGAGCAGAGCCTGACTCAAACCCAGGTCTGCTGGACCCCAACATCCTCCATCTTCCAAAAGACACAGGACACTGCTGCTGTCTACCGAGAAAGAGTTCTCTGCCTCGGTGGGAGAGAGAGACCATTTGTGCTTTCTGTTTGGTTTTGTTTTTTACCTCTATTGGAGTGCTTTTCTTTTGTTTTTGGTTTTTTAATTTTGTTAATTAACAGACAGTGGAGAGAGACCATTTGCAACCCGGTGGTCCACACACCCGACCCGGATCTACCTGCCTGTACCATTTCTGCGACTCGATTTGCAATCTGCAAAATGGGTCTCTTCCTCTGTTTTCCTTGAAGAACAAAAATACCCCAAGAAGGGAAGTTCTTCTGAAATGCACAACCAGGGCAAGTGCACGCCCCCCCCCCCGGGGCCCCTGTCCGTCTACCTCCCAGGGGACCTCCCTGTGCCCACGCACACTTACATCACTGAGCCAAGTACAGGGGGCAAATGAAGACATGCCATGCACCGCCCGTGCCCTACAAGGAATTTCCATGGCTTGGAGGCCACGACAAGAGAAACTGAACATCACTCCGAGAAAAGCCCCAGAAGGGCAGATCCTGACTACCAAACAGGGCTGGGAGAGAAGGCAGCCTGGCTTAATTCTCCATTCTTCTACTTCTTGCTCACGGCTTTGGGTGAGTTGGTGTGCTCCGGGCATCCTAGATTTTTTCTTTTAAAAAAATGGGTATGATCCCTTTTGCCTCACCCTGTACTTTAAATTCGAACCCCCTGCTGGATAAAAAGAAATGGGGGGAACAACTTCACTGAGTGCAGCCAACAGGCGCTGGGTGCACTCCAGGGGCCCAGCGCTATGCTAGGGGAGCGATGGGGGTCAGAAGGACGAAGGCACTGCGTCAAAGAGCTGGCCAGCCCGCAGGAGGGCAGACACCCAGCCTCTGATCAGCCTGCGGGAGCAATCAGTTCTCACTGGAAAACTCCAGGAAAGCCTCAAGGAGGAGGCCCCGGAGCCAAATCTATAAAACGGAGAGGCAGGAAGAAAAGGCAGATGTAGAGACAGAAAGCCCATTGGCGGTTGCCTGGGGGTGGGGGCGGGGACAGAGGGTGACAATAAATGGGCAGGAGGGAGCTCTCTGGGGTGGTGCAGAGGTTCTAAAACTGGATTGTGGTGACAGTTGCACAATTCTGTAAATTTACTGAAGCGCACTGGATCATACATTGGAAATGGGTACACTTCACGGTATAGACACGGTATCTCAACAAAGCTGTTAGTTAAAAAGATTTTTTTTAAGGATGGGTAGGAGTTTAGCAGATGAAGAAATCTGGATGGGAGAGAAGAAAGGCAGGTGCTGTGGGCACCTGAAGGCACCCTCGTCTCCCACCGCCCCCCAGACACGGGCAGCCCTCCCAGCCCAGCTGCGAAGGGTAGCTCCCAGAGCCAGCCCCCTGCCCTGCTCCCCACCCCACGCCCCGCAGCCCACGGGGAGGGGCGTCCCTGGAGCACCTGTCAAGCTCGGAGGGGTCCTCAGGCCTTCTCCCCAGACCCCCGCCCAAGCTGGGCTCTGGCAGGGAGGAAGGCCGGGTCCGGGTTTCAGAGCTCTGCTTGGAGCAAGGCACCCAGCAGGTGTTTGGAAGAACATTTACAGAGCAAGAGCATGAACTTGGGGTGGGGGGAGGCTGGGGGGGACTTGAGGGGAGGCCAGAGTGCAGAGTGAGATGACAAAATCTGTTTTCCACAATGACCTGATGACAGCAACGAGCCAGGTGGAAACGGGGCCCCAGGATAAGGGATGAGAAAGCTCGGCTCTGCCAGACAGGAGCCCTGGAGTCAGGGAGGAGGGCCTCGGGCCACAGAGGATTGACCGACTCAGGAATCCCGGACAGACAAAGAAGGGGAAAGAGTCCAGAAACACCCCTGAGATTTCTAGCTGTAAGGAACGAGTAGGCAAGAGGCATTCACTACAACAGGTGGAGGGACCCGCTTGGTGGTGGAAGAAGTTCTAGGCTCTGCTTTGATGTGGAGCAGCGTGGAGTGTGCACCGCAGTGCTGGGTCTGAGCATGGTAAGGAACAAGTAGGCAAGAGGCATTCACTACAACAGGTGGAGGGACCCGCTTGGCGGTGGAAGAAGTTCTAGGCTCTGCTTTGATGTGGAGCAGCATGGAGCGTGCACCGCAGTGCTGGGTCTGAGCGTGGGGAGAGCGCAGGCCGGTTCGCCTGCCAATGCACAGACGTGCGCCCCGGTGAAAGGAGAGCACTTAGAACGGTGCACAGCCAAGGGATACCTCCCTGCCGAGAGGCACAGAGCAAAAGAAGCTTTCTTCAGCTGGGGCGGCAGAGTACCAAGGCAATCGAGGGAGACTCCCACGAGGAGAAGCGCACACCCCAAAGCCTTCCTCCTGTCTGCAGAGTCACGGCAGCCTTATCCAGGGAGTACAAATTTAATTATCCTGAGGGTTTCTTAGCCAAGGGTCACAGGCCCACCACTCGCTCCTCAGAAACTTCTGGTCGAGTGAGGCAGGTGCGACTGATGCCAGCACCCCGACCCATCTCCTGGCCTCCTGCCAATCTAAGCTGCACCTCAAGAGCTAAAAGCAATAGATATCTGGAAAACACAGCCACTGCATTAGCAGTTGCGGGGGTGCGCTTGGCTTATGAAGGTAAATGAAGGGGCGCCTGGGGGGCTCAGTCGGCGAAGCGTCAGCCTTCGGCTCAGGTCGTGATCTCAGGGTCCTGAGATCGAGCCCCGCATCGGGCTCCCTGCTTCAGAGGGGAGTCTGTTCCTCCTTCTCCCTCTGCTCCTCGCCTCCGCTCATGCACTCCCTCTCGCCCACTTGCTCACGCTCTCAAATAAATAAATAAAACCTTTTAAAAAAAAAAAAAGGTAAATGAAAAGAGCCCCCCAAAGACATCTTTGCCCACCTGATGCCAGCAGGGGAGGGCTGCGGCAGGAAGAGGCTGGGATCTCTCTGCAAGTGTCTTTAGTTAGTCATGCCTCATAAGTGCAGAGATATGAAGCTTTGCCTCTGAAATTCAATTATACTTGAAAGGACATGGCCAAGGCAGGGCTCTCTTAAAGGATTTACTGTGCTTTCCTGATGATAAAAAAAAAAAAAATTCTTTAGACTTGCACCTTGCTCATCAGTGCCTAAGAAACGTTCACCTGTCAAAACGTATTGATTACCGGAAGTTACATTAAAACCCATGCCGCTAGATTCCAATCTTTTTTGGGGGAGGGGGAAGGGATTTGAAAGAAACATTTTTCCTCACGGAGCAAGAGACCGAGACAGGCCCTAAACCTGTTCTGCTACCTCCATACACCATTACCTGTCACCCCCTGATGAGAAACCCAACCCAAAGGGAAGAGGAGAAGAGCCACGTGAGACGCACAGCTGTCCGTGTGGGCGAGAAAACACCAAAGAAACCCAATAAGACTGTGGGAGAACGGTGAATCCCAAGGGAGAGCGCAATTAAGGCTGATAAGCGCCCTCCTTCCACAAACACACTGACATCCGGGGCTGACACACCAGCAAAATACACCTAATCCTCCATCGAGCTGGGGCTGGCGACTCACAAATTGGAAGCATTGTCCTCTAACAAACAGGCTTGGTTTAGGGCTTGCTGGCGTGCCAAATTCTAACACAAACCTGATTCTGATCTAGATAAAATGTCAGCTGTCAATCAGCTTACCCTGCGGTGCCAAATAAACTCCGGGGCTCCTTAATAGTATCCAGGATTAACACCGGTCCCCAAGTGACCTGGGCACTTTACCACTTACAAGGGGCCATACGAGGTCCCAGGATAAGTTGGGGGGAAGGACCATAGGCGTAAAGGGGAGACAGACTGCCTAATGCACACTCAATAGGGTATTTTATGGGAAAAGGCAACCCTTAGAAGTAAGTGTGCAGGTGGAGCCAGAAAAGGCAGCAGGTCTGAGCCCCCACCCTCACCCCCCCACAACCCTCCCCCAAAAGACAGCACTACGGCTTTACCAGGATGCAACTCCAGGGCAGCTCCTGGTAGAGACGAGCTCGGGAAGGAGGAGGCCCTGATAAGGACTGTGCACCAAGGCGAGGCCACTCCTTGTCGCTCACCAGCTTGTATTTCTAATTCTGCACAGCCCAGTGGCCAGAAAGGGGCATTAAGATAAAATTCTGAAGGCATTAGTCTGAGCTCCTTTCGATCTCCTAGAGTTTCCCTCTAGAGGGCTTATTGGAAATGAATGGATCACCGGTTCGGGTTTGGGCAAATCTCTGTTCTTCTGGGGGTTCGACCTGTTATTTCTCCATAAGTCTGCACTTCCCGGCATCTGATGGCCAACGCCAGGTGTCCCAAATTATTATCACACGTTGACATCTATTTTTCATCTTACGAAAAGCAACCAAGCGGAACCCGAAGGGAGCAGGCAAGGCTAAAACTCACCACATCCCACGGCAGGCGGGAGGCAGAGCCCCCGGGCCTTCCCTCCAGCACATTATCCAATAAAACCTCAAGAGCTCAGTAATTACAGGCACTCTCAAAAGTGAAACAGAAATAGATCTAGGGCCAAGCACTGTTTGCTTAAGACAAAGGGCTGGTTTTAAGCAGGAAAATACAAAACAACAACCCCAACAACAAACAGCCCAGCTTTTGGTCTGGCTTCTGAGCTGAGAAAGCCAGCCTGATTTTTTTTTTTTTTTTTTTTTGCCCCATTATTACTCAATCTGATTATGGGGAAGAGAGTAGGATTCGTATGAAAAGCCCTTTTCTCCTCTAGGATAGAAAATCATTTTCTGCAACAGGAAAAAAGCAGGTTGCATTCTAAGTGTGCCCCTGATGCCAAATCGGATGAAAACTTAGCTCATCCAGGTCCCAAGGCCCGCCGTCACCACTGAGACCTCAGCTTTCGGGGCTGGCAGGAGACAGACCAAGCAAGAGCTTTCTGCTCCTGTGTCATAAAAACCTGCAAAGGATTCCAGCTTCCCTGAGCACACCCACCGGGAGCAGGTGATGCCAGGCGACACATCCCATCGGGGCCCAGCTCCTGAACCCCATGCCCCCCACCTGCCCATTCCAGACGGATGCTCCATTTTGAGAGAACCAGGCATACTGCAGTCCCCAGCTCTCTCCATGAAAGCTTATTTGTTTTTCCGACAGGGAAGGGTCCTGAGAGGAAGAAAGAAACCACAGCAATGGGGAGGGAAGGAATCACCAGCCCTGGCAGAAGGCAGCAGGCCAGCCCCGGCCAGGTGGCCCCGCTGGGTCTAGCAAGCGCTATGCTGCAGTTGGCAGGACTCTCCCTGAGAGCGAATCGTGGTTCAAGGGTGCGCGCATTTACTGCGGTTCAGTGTCACGTAGTAGTAGGCTTCGAACTACATATTTTAAAAAATTAAGGTGTAGGACTAGGAGGAAGGATCCCAAGGACCCCTGGCCTCCCGCGAAAGGCTGATCAACAAAGCCTGCGTTGGATGGGTGGGGGGAGGGTCGGAGGATGTCCAACGCCGAGGCCCCAGGCAGGACTTGCGGTCCTGGCAAACGGCCTCCTCTAGGCGGACTCGGTGTTCGCCGGGAGTCAAGGGGATGGTCCTCAACTCAACCAGGCCCGGCCGGGATGCCCTGGGGGTCCGAGGTCCGTCTCTGCGGGGAGAGCCACTTTCACCCGCAGGCTGTCAGACTCTGTGAGCCCAAAGCCCCAGGGACTAGGCACTTGTTGAACAAAAAGGCTCCCGACTCCGGCAGCCGCCGCAGTTGGCCAGGAGAGGGACCCCCAGCTCGGGCGCGCGAGCCTTCACTGCTGGGCGCTGCGCGCTCCTGCGCAACCGAGGCGGCGCCGCCCGGGAGGTGCGACGAGCAGGCAGCGCAGCCCGCAGCCTAAACTTTCTCGAATCTCAGTGCTTCGCAGTTAAGTTAGGGGTGTGAGGGAGGCACAAAACACGCGCGGGGGCTGGGAGGGCGGGCAGGGGATTAACAGCCCCACCCACGATAAAGAAAAAAAAGGGTTAAAAAAAAGAGACACTAATTGACACTAATTCAATTAACTTAGCACCTACTATGTGCCAAGCACCTGGCCAAGAGCTATCTTTGGTGCGTTCTCATTTGAAATGTCACGGCAGACCCCGAGGGAGGAACTGTCCCCATTTGCTAGAGAAGCAAACCTCAACCACAGAAGGTGACGTGCTGGCCCAGGTCGCAGTGCGGGTCACGGCGAGGCCAGGGCTCCTAACTCCGGAGTACGGCTCTGTCCGTCACCGCTCGGCCTAGTGGGGAGGGAACAGATGGCCTCCGAGCCGGTTCCCTACCCTGGCCGGAGCGCACCTGCTACCCACGTGGGCTGCGCGGACCTGCCCCCCAGCGGGGCTAGCCCAGGCTGCCCTAGAGGCCCGCGCTAGGTCCTTTGGATCCCAGCTGTCCCCAGGGCCCCGGGAGCTCCGCACTGCGCCGGCCGGCAGGGGACAGAGGGCTCCGCACGCAGGGCTGGACTGCCCACGCCCACCCCGCCACCCGAGCCCCACGCGCAGCCGCTCAGACCAGCCACTCGCCCCGCACCCGTCCCCACCGGCGACTGCGCCCGGACACACAATTCCACAAACGCAACCCAAAATGTGCACACCCACTGCACACACGGATCCCCACGAGGACACGCCATTCCAGGGACTCACCACCGTCCTCGGTCACCCACAACTCCACCACGCAAACACAGGCACCCCCAACGCACACACACACACACACACACACGCAGAGAGCCTGGTCGCAGCTCACGCCGGTGCACACGCCCGCACTCTCCGCAGCCAGCAGCCCCCAGCTGCCCTACCTGCTCCGGCGCAGGACGCGGTCAGCCGGCTTCCCGAGCCCAAGTTCGGCACAGCTGGCGCTGGGGCGGGCGCGGGCCGCTGCCCGGGACGAGCGCGCCGAGGCAGGGAAGGGTGGCTAGGAGCGCGGGCCTCGGTGCGCCCGCAGCCTCCGCGCCGGCCCTGCGCTCATCGCCTCGCAGAAAAACAAAAGGAAGCCGGCAGCGAGGGAGGGAGAGAGGTGGAGGCGCCCGCCCGTCCGCCGGTCCGCCGCCTGCAGTCGCCGCGGCCCGCCCGCCAGCGCCGGGAAGGAAGGGACTCGAAGGCGGGACCCGGAGGCGGAGGCTGGGGGTGGGGCGTGCGGCAGGGGCTGGCGCTCAAGTTTCCTGCGGACCCGCCCCCGCCCCGGCCACGCCTCCAGACTTGGCCCCGCCCACCTACCCTGCTTGGGTCGCGCCCCTGTCCCTAGCCACGCCCCTTGCTGGTCCTTGGGTGCCCGGCCTCCGAGCCCTCTAAGCCGGGCGGGCCCCTCGCTGCTCTTTAGCGAGCTCTCCGCCCTGCCCAGGCCCTAGCCCGGTCCCAGTCCAGGGTGGATTTCGGGGCAGGAGCGGAGCCGAGCACCGGTTCCGCCTCCCTAACCCTTGGCCTCTGGCCGGCGGCTGTGGGAGAGGCGGGGAGGCGGCACCGGGAGGGGCCAGCCCGGGCGCCCACTCCCCCGCCTCCCCAGTCCTCTGCAGGAAGTGCGGCCGGGGCGGCCCAGAAGGGAAGAGGCCAGAGGCGGCCCAGGCCGTCTCCCAGGCCCCTCTGACACCCTCGCCGCCAGTCCTCTGAGCAGATACCACCAGGCTTCCCGCGCCTTTTTCTGGGAAAGAGCCGAGGACCTGGAGGAGGGACCCCTGAGTTCCAGTTTGGGTTGCCTTAACCAATTCTGGGCAGTTTGGGCGAGTTCCTGAGACTCTGGCAGGCTTGGTTTCCCCATCTATAAAATGTTCAGGACCAAGAGCAGGCTTCTGGCCCTTCCCTCCAGGACATGCTGTGGGTCTTCAGTCTCTGCTGAGGAAGGGACTTGGTGGACAACTCCGTCCCAGGGGCAGTCTGCCCGGGAGTCAGGGAGAGAGACAAACCTGTGTTTCCTGCAGACTTCCTCTGTCCCTCTCCGAAGGCACCTGCATGAGAGGGAAAAAATAAGGGACTGAGCTTCCCAGAGCCCCTCACACCAGTAGCTCCTGAAAATCTGGGCCCCCGGGAAAAGCAAACACATAGGCACACCCACCACTACCACTGCCGCCCACCCCAAACATCCCCGAAGAAAGGTAACCACAGAAACAGCCCTGAATGCGGAGCTGGGCGTTAGTGTTAGGCTGAGACAGACTGTCTTTCTGGCGTCTCTAGGGGAAAACTCAAATCCTCCTGCAAATCCTCCTCCACAAAAACACCGTGAGTGAACTCCTACTCCACGGGGGGCTGCTGAGAGCAATGCTGGTGGGCGTCTGGGGGGCGGGGGAGTGGGGCTGGGAGGCCAGGTGGTGTGAGAGCCCAGACCCCTCTCTCAGCAAGGAAATGGCAAAACCAGGCCCAGAGGGAGTTCGTCTCCCCGGCAGCCCCGCTGTGGGGATTAAACGCAATCATGACAGTGAGCGTTAGCGGTTTGGGGCTGTGGTCTCAGAGCAGCTCTGGTACCCAGGGGCAGCATCTCTCCTTCTCAGCAGACCCCCAGGGGCACTGAGCAGCACAGAGGGTGGGGGGACAGGTAAGAACCCCCCCCTCCCCGCCACAGTCAAGCCCAGGCCCCGTCAGCCAGGTGACCGCGGATACTGGGTTTGATGGCGTAGATCGTGTTCTGCTGTGGTCACGCATAAGACCCACTTCTCACTCAGGCTACGCTTCGGGGCCAGGTCGGAGGGCACAGGAAGACTCCTCACAGGCTTTTGGGAACTCCGGCCTCTTCCATCTCGAGATTCCACCTGCATCTCTTGCATTTCAAGATTCTTCCTTTGGGGCTTCCGAGGACACCGCTGACCCCCTGACTTCCAGCCAGCAACGAGGGCGGAGATAGTGCTGGAGGGGGAGGAGTGTCGGGGGAGGGGTCATTGGGAGCCAGGCCTGGAAGAGGCATGCATCACTTGGGTCCGCATTCAGGGACCAGAATTCGTGACACGGGGCTGCCAGGGAACTGCAGCCTTCCTCTGGGCCCAGAGAAAACCGTGGTGTCGGTGAGCACATGGCCATGTCTCTGCCTTAGATTCAGAGCTTCTAAAGGGGGAGTGTCTCCCCAAGTGAGATACAGCCCGATCTCTTCCTTTTGTTCTTGCAGGCCATGCAGTAGTGACTCAATAAGTACTTCTGAATTTAATAAACTAGAGCAAAGCAAAAAGCAAATTCAGGATATGGTGCCCTGTGAGTGTCCCCGGGCCGCCATAAGTTAAGTACCACAGGCTGGCTGGTTCGGATCAAGATTTTGTTGTCTCACAGTCCTCGAGGCTGGGAAGTCCAGGATCAGCGCGACAGCAAGGTTGGTTCCTTCGGAGGGACCTTAGGGGGATTCTGTTCCAGGCATCTCCCCCGATTTCTGTCCACTGCTTCTTGGCTTACAGATAGCCGTCTTCTCCCAAGGTCTTCTGTCATCTTTCCTCTGTGTGTCTGCCTCCGTGTCCAACTTTCCCCCCTGTAGAAGAACACCAGTCATACTGGATTGGAGCCCGTTCTAATGAACTTGACCATGGGCAAACACATTGTTTCCAAACAGGGTTATGTTCCCAGGTACCAGAGATTAGGACTTCAGCGTCTTTATGGGGGAACAATTCAACACCTAAGGGGGGGCTGCTCTATATACAATGTCTTCCATACCATGGCTGTAAACACTTAAAGTCAGGAATGAGCCTCATTAGTCTTAATAATAACTGACTTAGGGCGCCTGGGTGGCTCAGTGGGTTAAGCATCTGCCTTCGACTCAGGTCATGATCCCAGGATCCCAGGTCTTGCATCAGGCTCCCTGCTCAGTGACGAGCCTGCTTCTCCCTCTCCCTCTGCCTGCTGCTCCCCGTGCTTGTGCTCTCCCACTCTCTCTCTCTCAAGATAAATAAATAAAATCTTTTAAAGTAATAATAATAATCCTATCTAAGGAGGCCCTTTCCAATAACCATGGTTCTAGCTCACAGACCCCTGCTTCTAAAGTGAAGGCCCACTTGTCTCCGAGTCCTCTTTTGACTCTGGTCCTCTGTGTCATTGTAACTACAGAGGGGAGGAGTGTGGCTGCTGGGAATGGAGGGGCCATGCTCCCTCAGGCTAGCTGCCCACCTTTCACCTGACCCCAGAAGTTCAAACCAGAGGAAACAGTCGGAGAACTTGCTGGGGGCGCCAATAGCAAGACTTGCTGGTATCATGGATCCTGCCTAGGGTCCACATGGATCAGAGGTAGGGAAACTGGAGGATGAGGCCACCTCGCCTCTCTCTGAGGTCCACCAGTGTTCACAAAGGCCCCCAAGGCAGATGCTGTGACCCATGGCTTACCTAGGGAGTGTGACTCAGAGGCACATTTGGATGGATCTCCCTTCCCCCTTCCCCCTTGCGAGCTCCCAGGTACCAAGATAAACTAGAGTGTCCCTTCGCCTAGAGCAACTGCCCTGCTCTGGACTGAACTGCGCCCCTCCAGAAGTGAGACGCTGAAGCCCGGACACACCTGCCTGTGTTTGGAGAGGGGGCTTTTAGGAAGTAATTAAGGTCAATGAGGTCGTAAGGATGGGCTCCTCATCCAAGAGGATTGGTGCCTAAGACCAAGAGGGAATGGGTTCCCTCCGGCTCTCCATAGAGGCCATGTGAGGCCACAGTGAGAAGGTCGCCAAGGGCAAGCTGGGAAAGGAGCCGTCACCAGATTCTGAATTCGTCAACACCTTGGTCTTGGACTTCTAGCCTCCGGAGCTGTGAGAGAGAAATGTCTGCCATAAGCCTCTCGGTCTCGGGATTTTGTTATGGCGGCGCGAGCTAAGACAAGCCTACATGTCTTCTCATCTTCTGTTTCCCACCCCATCTGCCCAGCTGCCCCCCTCGAGTCTCAAGGCTGGGCCCGTGACCTGTCCTCAGGACCTGGAGCTCTGAGGGCCTTGTTTTGTTCCTTGAGCAGCGCATCGCCTACTTGCCCCTGCTCCGTGAGGAACAGGGGAGGGTGTGGAGGGGAGCCTGCTCTCTGGTGAGGGCTCAAGAGCTGGGCTGTCGCCTAAGGCAGGCCGCTGTGGTGCAGGGGAGAGTGAGCGGGATTCCGGGGCAGGCAGACCTACAGGCAGGTCTGGGTCCCACAGTCATTGGCGTGGGGACCTTGGGAATGACTCCCTCCCTCCTTCCCTCCCCCTTCTCCCTCCTTCCCCATTAGCTGAACATTCCCTTCAGCCATCCCAATTGAGCCCTAATCCAGGGTTCCAATTTCCTAATCTGTAAAATGTGGATATTTATGTCTCCCTTAGACTAAAAAAGGCCACGTGCGGAAAGGGACCCAATACGGACATTACCTTCAGCATCCTCCACAGCATCACCAAGGGCTGACCGACTCGGTACAAAGGTGTAGAAGAGGGCATCCCAGGGGATCTCAGGAGACCTGGGTTCTAGTCCCAGTTCTGCCACATTCTAGCTGTGTCACCTGGACAAGACCCCTAACCTCCGGGAGCTTGCTTCCTCGGGACAGCGCTACCCACGGGTAGGGGAGAGGGTCAGATGCACCAAGGATTTGGGAAATGGCCTGGGACCCTGTTGAAACACCTGCTGGGGGCCTCGAGCGCTGCTCGTGAAGTTGAGGCTCCATGATGAGTGCTCACAGTGCGTCCGACTGGAGCCCCAGGACAGGTGTACCTTGCTGGTTGGCACAGCTGGATGCACAGGGGCCGGTGTCCCTGTCCCACATGATGACCCAGGGTAGGCAGGGCTCACTGCAAGCCCCCAGCCCGGGGAGCCCCATACCTGGCCCGACATCCCTTCCACACTGGTGAACCATGAACTCAAGCTCGAAACCCAAAGCCAAACATAAGCAGCTTTGACGGCTGTTCCCAACCAGTCTGAACCAGAAAAGGCGGCTTGCCTTTCCAGCCCGGCTCCCGATGGCTTCTCTTCTGGGGAAATGGAGCTCCTGGAGTCTAAGAGCTCGGTACATGTTCTGAGCAGGACAGTAGGCGAATCTCTGCCCAAAACAGTTCAGCGGTTAATGTGGAATGGAAATAACACCCCCCCCCAGCACTGCTTGTCTCTCATTTCACCTTCTAGCCAACTGTCCACATTCCGACAGAAAGGAAATGTGACCCACATATGTAGGCACATTTTTAAGTGTAAAAAGACACAGGCAAAATCAACTTGAATGGTACATTTTTTTAATTCAACATAGAGGAAATGTTATTGCTTCAACAGGCAATCACTCTAAAACTCATGAATCAGATATTTTGCGTTCTTTTTTTCATATTAAGTCTTTGACATTCAGCGTGTGTTCTGTATTTATGGCACATCTCAGTCCAGGCTGGCACCATTCAAGGGCTCAATAGCCATAGGCGACCAGTGGCTGTCATCTAGATGGGGCAGATATAGAGCAAGGGATCCCCAACTTCTGTGTACGTTGGAATCCCCTGAAGAGCTTGCAAGAACACATATCGCTAAGCCCCACCCCCAGAGTTAATGATTCACCAAGTCTGGGGTGTTGCCTGAGAATGTGCATTTCTAGCAAATTACGGGGTGATGATGCTGCCGGTCAGGAGTCCACACTTTGAGAACCACTGGCCTAGGCAGTCTTCCGAAGCAGACAAAATGTGCTTTATAATTTACAGCTGGGAAAGCTATATCATTACAACAAAGCTGCAGTAATCAAGAGAGTGTGGTACTGGCATAAGGATGTGTATACAGTTGAATGGGATAAAATCGAAAGTCCAGAAATAAACCCTCACATTTGTGATCAGTTGCTTTTTGACAAGGGTGCCAAAACAATTCAGTGGGGAAAAGATTAGTCTTTCCAACAAGTGATGTTGAAACAACTGGATGGTCACAGATGGTCACCTGTAGAAGAATGAAGTTGGGCCCCTACCTCACACCATACACAACAGTTAACTCCAAGTGGATCAAAGACCTAAGCCTTCGAAGAAAGCACAAGCATAAATCTTTGGGACCTTGGATCAGGCAATGGCTTCTTAGGTATGACACCAAATGTACAGGCAATCAAAGGAAACATTGACAAAACTTAAAACTCTGGGGCTTCAAAGGGCACCATCAGGAAAATGAAAAGACAACCCACAGAAGGGGAGAAAATATCTGCAAACTGTATATCTAATAAGGAACTTCTATGGCTCATATATAATGAACGCTTACAACTCAACAATAAAAAGACAAATTACCCAATTTAAAAATGGGAAGGGATTTAGGTTGACATCTCTCTAAGGAAGATATATATACAGGGCCAAAAAGCACATGAAAAGATGACCAACATTATTAATTACCAGGGAAATACAAAGTAAAAACTCTATGAGATTATTTGACACACACTAGCATTTTTATAATAA